>CCAG010012692.1:0-11428 GCA_001077435.1 Glossina morsitans morsitans
GAATACGCTTGATGTTGCCATTTGTTAAGATCCTATTGGAATGTGATAGTTCTCTCATATTCCATTTCAGTCTTTATTGGAATTATCAAGTATGCAATGTATATTATTATTATTATTATTTAAATTTAGCCAGAGAATAAATTCTAAGATTAAAGTCTTAAAGCATTAGCATCTAAGGCTTTCCGTTTTATTTTTATTAATATTATTATTATTATTATTATTATTGTTAAAGATCCTACCGCACTTGAGATTTGAACCCACGAGACTCTTGCCTACTCGGCCACTCAGAAGGATATGCAATGTATAAACAGTGGCATATATAAGAAAAGTGAATAAAATGTAAAAATACCTTAAATTACGCTAAGTTCGTATGATACACCTATGGGGGTTAAGCCCTCGTGCGGGTGTTAACGATTGAGCGGGTAACTCGCCTTTATTAAGGCAAAGTGGTTACCCTAAAAAGAAGAGAAATTCAAGTTGGCCGTTCTTGCATAGAAGTTCTCTCTTGTGTGAGCTTTTAGATATTCTTGGTTCTAAATAGAAATTGTTCAAGGAACAGCATGTTATAGATAATTGCTCGTCCAACTTGACATTGTTAAAGAGCAAGAACATGTCATAATACATACATCTTTTCTGAGTTGAATTTGTTGAAAGAAGTGCTTGGTTTACATATTCTTGATATTAAGTTGAATTGTTTAAAGAAGTGCATATCGTACAAATCTTAATTGAAATTGTTTAAAATTCTATATTAGTCATATACATTTACTGTACATGTGTATGTATGTATGTATGTATGTTTGTAAGTATGTATTTCGAAAACAAAAGAAGCGCAAATTAATTTGTGGCGACAGATCACACAGACGAGAAATACTTGAGACTGAACAACAGAATAAATTGATTAAATAGCTTAGATATTGTTAGGGAACTCTTTAAAGCTCTTAACTTTTTGTAAATTTTCTTAACTTTCCAAGAATTGCGATAAAGAAGTTAACGTAAATTTAATAAATTCACTTTAATCATTATCTCATATACACTGGGAAAAAACGAACTTGTGACTTTTGCCTTCACAATCTCTTAGCAAATAACTCAGACAAGATGTTTTAGTTAATGTACTCCATGACAGATTATATTGAAGATGCGCTACTATATCTTTTAAGATCATAAAATTATTTCAATGCCACTTGGCATATGGATGCGACATATTTCGACAATAATCTTGTTGTTACTTTAATGATAAGTTATTTCGGAAGAAACCCGAAATGCGTTTTGGGTTGACACAATATCCGTTGATGTAATTTGTAATGATTTGATGTTAATGATCCTATGACGATTGGAATTATTAGGTGGACCCAGAACTAATCAATTATTTTATTTCAATTATAACGACGCCTTAAAATCTCTAGTGGAGTCCGATCCAAGGTTAACTATACAGGAACTATCACGAAGCCTAGGGCCTACCTGGTCCACCGTGCCGCCGCATTTAAAGGAAATTGGCAAGGTACATAGACAAGATAAGTGGACTCCATACCTGTTGTCTGAGGCCAATAAAGATCTTCGGCGAACAATTTGTAATTCCATGCTCACCAGACTAAGCAGATATACACTTTTGTCTAGGATCGTAACTGGCGATGAAAAATGGATCCTATATGATAACATGAAGCGATCGAAACAATGGTTGTTTGCAAACGAGAGACCTCTTCCAACCCCTAAACCAACCCTATCGCTAATGAAGGTGGAATTGTGTATTTGGTGGGATTGTTCCGGTATAGTGCATTACGAATTATTGAAACTTGGGAAGACAGTTACTGCTAATCTGTGTTGTCAACAATTACAACGGTTACAGTCCGCACTCATAGAAGAAAGACCAGCTTTAGTAAACAGAAAAGATGTGTTACTCCAACAAAATAATGCCCATCCTTATGCAGCGAAGATTAATCAAGAGAAAATTAAGCAGTTAGGCTGGGAACTTCTACCGCACCCTCCATACTCTCCAGACCTAGCACCATCGGACTACCATCTGTTCAGGTCACTGGAGCATTCGTTACGAAATAAAAATTTTAATTTCTTATCCGATGTCTAAACGAACCTTGAGTTATATTTTAAGTTACGCCCACCCCACTTTTTCGAGAGGGGGGTTGAAATTTTGCAGGAACGATGGGAACAAGTTATCGCAAAAAACATTTTGCCTATGAATGCAAAATAATTGGTTAGTTATGAGTCCCCCTAATGTTTAAATATTATGTCGAATCTTATTTATTTTATAACTTTTATAATAACGGTATTAATACTGCATTGAATCGACTTATGCTTGTTATGTACTTTGTAATTTTTTGCATTGATGGTGTAACGCATGAAATTGTTGCAATTGTCGAAAGTTTTGTAATTATTTCATTAAAAGTTTTCAAATCGAATTGCATCACTAAATGAAATCACATTTGCTGGAGTCAGTTCAGTTTAAATAACACTGTAATTGTATTGATAAAGGGATAGATTACTAACCACATCCTACCATTCATTCATTCATACGATTGTTAGAAACAATAAAGGACAAGTCCTAGTTAATTATTAAATTAAATGAATAGGTTTGCATTCAGTGCAAAATCATCTTACATAAATAAGTTTTCGAAGGCAAGCAACTGAGAATAGTTTGAAAGCCATTAGCCGGATGGTAGATGAATGCTGCATTAAGGTCCAATTAAGAGCGATTTTAAGCAAAATAGTTGTTTAATGTTAAGATTAAATTTTCTATGAGTTGTGCTCTACATACCTTACGGTACAAGGGTGTATTAAGTTAGTGAAAATGTGCGCCACATTCAAAAGGACTTGCAATAGACCCGGCTTTTATTATACAGATCGATTCAGAATAGTTTTCTGATTTGATTTGAGCGCACCTGTCCGTCCTTCCGTGCCTTTTTTTCTTGTTTTCATTTCTTGAGATCATTTGATTAAATTGGTACACTAACGTGCTTTGGTCCAAGTACGTACGATATTGAAAACCGGTCGGATCGGACCACTTTTTCGATCACTTTCTGCACAACGCTGTATTTGGAAAAGTTGTTATATGAACACCTGTGGCCCACTATGCAATCTTTTATTGTTTTATTATACCTTTCAGGAAAGGAAGGAGGTTACTGCTCTATCGTATGTGTCCTACCGTATGCTACGTTTTTGATTATGCCTCAGGGACTTCTTAAAATAAATTCTTGATCGGCATAAAGGCTTTTTTTACTAATTTAGGTACGTACATGTTTGGTAAGTGTGTGTTTATCCGTCCGTCATTCTTTTTTTATTGCAACTTTCATGTGACGTAAAAATCTACAGTCTTCTTATCTGACGATTATAGACCAAGATTAATATAATATTGGCGACAAATGGTTAATTCAATTCCCATTTTCTTTGTTTTTTTTTTTTTTTGTCAGTTTATTGGACGCTTATTTTAGCTCTAGCGTATGATATTACAACTGCTAATTGAAAACATTCGATTGAAATGATTAATCGGGATTATAATTTTTTATAAAAAGAATAATTTTGAACATTTTCTTCTTCTTCTTCTTCTTCTTCTTCTTCTTCGTATTGAATTTCTACACAACTTTGCGAGGCTTAGTAGTTAGTTGCCACTAGCTTCCGTTAGCTGAGCTGCTCTGATAGGTCAGTGCTGGCAGTAACAGGCCACAAAGGCGGGACTTTAACTTCCAACTAAGGATGAAGCTCAAGCAAGCAAGGTACAAATATTTTCTAAGCCATCGAAAAAACCAACCGACATACTTTGTTTTTTATTGATATTCGCTTAACGTAATGGGCTTCAGCGTGAAATAACACATCACTCAATAAGTCTTCGATCTGACCCATATATGACGACATTGTTTATATACCTTAATGACTTTCAGATAGTCCCAACCTTTAAACGATACGTGTCGAAATTTTATGACATTCCGATAACTAGTTTACAGGTCACAGTTGCATGGACGCCGATAATGCTGAATGCGCTGACCGAACGAATTTGGCAATTTTGTTAGAACATAGTGCACAGAAAAAAGTGCACAAAATCGTTTTGGGAGATCAAAAAGTTGCGTGAGATAGCTGACATCTTAACGTTGTTAAATGGCAATGTATCTATTATGAACATCTTTCCATTAGGAAGCTCTGTTCAAAATAGGAATAGCGTTTGGTCACTTTTGATTAAAAGGTGTGACGACTCAGAACGATGTTAGGCTCTATTTAGGCGAATAAAAAAATTTTTACATGCGATACCTGACAATGGATGATAGAAAGATTTATCACTACACTCCAGAGCCAAATCGGCGATCGGACAGGTAAACAGCAATCGACAAAAGGCATACAAAGCGACCGGAAAAGTAGGTTCAGTACACCAAGTAAGCTAAGCGTCAAAATGTCGTGAGATTTAAAAACGTATCGTTTGCAGGTTAGTACAAGCCAGAGATCATATGGATCTATCAAGAGTGTTGCCAGACCGGGGACTTATTGAGAGATTTAATAGGTATTTATTCACTCAACAAACTCAGCAGCTTGTTAATGTGTGCATCTATGACACTGCCATTATACACCGAATCTTCCGGTAAATTTAACAACAATATATAGTAAAGAGTAGATATGGAAAGCTTCGTTCACGAACCGAATATAATCTCTCACTAAGTTCGTTATTATATTGAAATTTAGTAAATTAAACTGCGTTTATTTAAAACGAAAAGAAACAAAGAAAATAAATTTAAAATTGTCTCTCTAAATAATATATACATAAATTTTTTTTTATGCTTAGTTAGTTAAAAAAAAAAGGAAAAAAAAATACAATAATTCAAATGGAAAATAAAAACTTGCAAGCACTTGTTAACATTTTTTCATCATTAGTATAAACAAATAACAAAATTATATTCCTCTAGATCCGAATCCTTTACACTCACTACCTTTATACTAAAACAAATAAAAAATAAAACTAAATTTCTATAATATTGACCTTGTTGTTGTTTTCCATTTTTGTGCAGATACAAGTCCATAATTTTTGAGAGGTCTGAGCAAAAAATTCAGCAAGCAGTAAGTATGTCTTTTGAACGATTTGGTCCCTTCCTAATGTGTTTATAAAATTTGAAGCCGCGCTATGTTTGCCACACATAGAAGGACGGAGAGACAAGCCTTGATCGATTAAGACTTTAACGTTGCTCGAGTATATTAAGGGATCTCTGAAGCTTTGTTCTTAATGTTGCAAATGTTTCAATAAAATGAATATACTCTCAACGTACGATACTGGATATAAAAGCTATTGTCGTGTATGTCAGTTTATAGATTTGTATATGTGTATAGGTTAAATTGCGAAAAGTTTTAATTGTTGGCCATGATTCAATTTTTGTGGCAAATTGACCCAATTAGTATTGGCCTATATATAAATGTGTAGGCGAGCATTAATCTACACACACACACATACAGAAGGTACTTTTGAAATTTCAATCGATTAATATTTAATTAAATATAATGGTATTCAAATATTTTTAAACAACACTTAATACATTACGTATACAAAAATATTAATAATGATTGAGTTTCGGAAAAATTGTACTTTTAGTTCAAAAGGGGGTAAAATGGTCAACCAGTGAATAGGCACACTATTTATTTCGACATTTTCATGTAAGAAGATTTTTACAGATGTTGAGGTAAAAGATAAAAGACTTCAAGCCATAATTATTTATGCATTGAAAAAGAATATATTGCGGCCTTTTATTCTCTTAACGTTTTTCCTTTTCCATAAGCCACCACTTCGTTCACTGTTTGGATCAGTGTTATCTGTAATTCGTTTCCAATTATTTGTATCTATAGCGTCGTCTATTATCGTTAGTCATTTAACGACATTTCAAAATTATTTTTTATATGAAGAATAATCGCAAACCACAAGTCCGATCCGATACATTTTCATTAGGATTCGTCCTTGAGCCAAAACATATCGATGTTTTAAAGTTTATTAAAATATCTCGAAAATTGTAACGTGTAGGTTGAACACAAAAAACCAAGTAGACAGACAGACAGACGGACAGGCAAGCTTAGAAAGTAATTCTCAATAAAAAGTTAAAATAAAAAGTGGGTCTATTTGAAGTCCTTCTGGGTGTTGCATACATCCACATAAACTGAATATACTTTGTACCACAAGTGATGATGTAGACGTACAATTAGCTCTGAAGTCGCCGCAAACTAAGTTATGTTTGGTGTTTGCAATTGCCACACAAAGGCACCTTGTAGCACAAGTTGGCGAGACGATGACGATCAAAAGTCTATATCAAAGAAGATTAAAAGAAATATTTATTATTAGAACACGGTCTACATAAATTAATTAAGAAAATTATATTCGACTGTGACCGAATCTCATGGCGTTATTCTAAAAAAGACAAAAAAATAAAAAAAATAAATATTCTATAATATGGAGTAGGTGCGGCCGATTTTTTCTATTTTCAAAAAAAAAAAGCTTTTGTCGTATAGCCATGTGAGCGTTGTAGGCGTTTCCTTGAGAAAATTCAATTTTTTTTGAAAATTTGTAGGCCACGTCTTCATTTTACTTAATGGGAGAACGTTTACCACAAGTACTATAAAGTTGTGCAGACAGACGAATGAAAAGACGAACAGACTGACATGTTTAGGTGCATTCCAAATTTGATACTAGCCAAGAATTTATATACTTTATGGGTTTCTTGAAGCTTGTTTCTGCGCCTTGAAAAAAGGATTAAACTTTGATTCACTATAATATTGGGTACGAGTGTTCAATTTTTGCACAGGTGTTGCCCACAGAATATGCGTTCAAATTTTTGTATATTTATTTGCTATATTTTGTGAGTAACGATGAAACAAAGCAATTTTTTATTCCTTTCGAAAACCAGAGATGTGCTTAGTTGATGTAGTACCACAGGCGTATCCTTTGACTGACACCTACGTGCAAGTTTCTACCAAATTTAAAGCCAATCGCGTCATTTTTGCGGTCAGGATTACAAGAGACATTACACAGACAGGCAGATGGACAAACGGGGATGCTTAAATTGGTTTAGAGTCAGAAATATATATACTTTGATGCTTCTCTCTCTCTCTCTCTGATGCTTCTTTCTGGGTGTTGCAAACGTTTTGACAAAATTAATACATCCCCCAACCTTCGGTGGGGGATATAGAAACCAAAAACTGATATGTAAATAAAAGAAAAAGTTTCGAAATTTCAAATCAACATCGATATCTATTCGAATTTGTTAAATTTTGTTTGATGTGGGTTTACATTTTTTTTCCATTAGCGTTTTCTGCAGACAAAGTTCCTTTTGAGTTATTTCATATAGGAGCGGCTACTTTCTATCTATTTCATACAATGTTGTGTAAATCAACACAAAAGTTTATACGCGTTGATTATTTCAGTTGTTTCAGTTTATATTTCAATAAACTAAAAATAAATTTACTTCAGTTATTTTGTTCTTCTACTCCTTTGCATTTCGTTGGATTTATTTTGCTATTCGTACAGCGACGATATCACCTATAGTTCGCAATGAATAAAAAACTTCCTACGATTCGAAAGCAATCGAAGGACATCAACTCGCGAGGCAATACCGTCGCAATTGCGTTTCGATATCGAAAGCTCTAAACCAAGCTCTAAACTAGGTTAGAAGTCTTTGTCGAATATGTCGAAATCTGGTCGCAGAGATGCAATAAATGCAAGCGAATCCATCACGAATACTTTCTTCTACAGCCATAAAGTTATCTTTACTTCTTTCAATAGTTCTCTTAGGTTAAATTCTTTTAGGTTAATTACGACGATTTACAAATAAAATTTTCCCAAGATTTTGGCTAACACATGTATAGTTACCGACAGCGAATTTTGGGTAAACCACAAATACTGAAGGGCTGTAGCTCATGATAGCTGGCTACTATTTATAACAACCCCGGCATACCCCGGGTGCAGTGTGATCGTTTGTTGAGGCCGGTGAATATAACGACTACTCATGATTACATTAACGGACAAATTGAATAAATTACAACAAACCTTGAAAGTCGTCAAACTCCAAAAAGAGTGTAGACAAATGTCACGATATAAAAGAATAACTAAAGTGAGTCTGCGAAAAGGCTTTAGAAGATCGTTGAGATCAATTGCTAGTGCGGCAGACTTTATTTACCTTCAATTACGCACGATCTTTAAGTGGCTAAAAATGATATCTTGTCTCCATGCAAAAGTATAATTTTCATGGGAGCTTTTATAGGGGATTCGGCCCGGTGACAGATCTACGCGATAGAAATTTGCAGTGCTATGTCAAACTACTATTGTTCATGAAATTTCATCACAAAATATTTAAAGGTAAAGCTCGTCAAGCAAAGTCCCTTATGAGGGGTAGAGTTTAACAAAATGATTTACATAGTTCAAACTTAGTACCGGCAATTACTATGTCAAATTCCTGTCATAGACCAATTTTCGCTATAAAATTTTAAAAATTAGATCTTTTGCAATGTAATGGCTTACTACTTGTAACAAACTTTGCACACTCGTCTCACATAAATGCTGTTTCAAAATAAAGTGTTATATGGTTTGTGATCGTAAAAGTGTTCCATCCATTTCCGAAACGGTACGTCTTTGAATCAAAAGACGCCAGCGTATAAAATATCGCCAAAATTTCTAAAAAATTGCAGGTACGTTGGACTCTAAACTGCATCGGCAAACATCAGAGAGACAGACAGACAGACAAATTCAGCTCGATTCAGAAAATTATTCTGAATCGATCGGTATATAATCCGTCAAAAAGAAATATAGAGTATAAAAATTCAATAGTTGCATCGGGTTCTTTTTCTGGAAACTTTTTTGCATCGAGTTAATTCAAAAGATTTCAATCCTATCCTATATCAAGGTAACAAAACGCTTTTTAAGAAACTAATAATCGTATACCTATTAGGGTAAACGAGTTTGCGGAGCTGGGCGCACTTAGGTATTGTGAACTACTCTTTTACCTCATCTTTACGGAATAGTTTCACTATAGTTCAGGAAATGTTTGAGAAAATTTTAAGCGAAATATTTTTACATCAAAGCAGAAAACTGCTCGTCTACAGGTTTATATGTAATGGTAGAAGTGCTCAAGCTACGAGGCGCGTCTCTTTCGTAGATGGAAAGAAGAAGAGAGAAGAAATTGTAAAGTGATGAAATGCTGGTTAAAAAAAGGTAAAGAACTTTAATTTTCATTCAACCAAATCGAGTCGGAAGCTAGGCGTAATGAAGTTCTCTTGTCGAAGCAAACACTGAAAACCTCTGCATTGTGTGATAATAGCTTCAGGATTGCAACCAATACATTACAACTCAATAGTTATTAGATAATTTAGCGAACAGTTCATTTAATTGTCATATAATATTATTTTATTTTCCCCTTTCTATTTCACTGGAGGGATACTGAAATGATAGTTGAACCAAATTTTTGATTAAAATTTGTGAAAATGTTCAATTAATTTTTCATTTATTATTTTATGAATATATTATGAATAAATTTTAATTTATTTCTATATTTACTGATAATGATATCCTTATATAAACATAGTTATTCATTAGCACTTAAACTAATTGTCATTTGCGCGCAGAAAGTTAAAAAAAATTTTTCATTTGAAAGTATTACGCAATAAAATGTTAATGATTTTGTGAGCGCAGTAACGAGCGAAAAACGAAGTAAATATGGCTTTCGAATTCTATATGAGAAGGAGGCAAAAAATTTTTTTTTTCTTATGTCATGGGACGTCGCCTTTCCGTATAGGCACGGTGATGGCGTGGAAAAATTGAAGGCATGAAGAGAGGAAAGGATGATCGTTCCCGCGCGTACGATACCAAAGTGAAAACATCTGGTAGGATGGGATTATACCAAAGCCTGTCAGATGTCTTTGGTGGTTTAATGTGGGTACATACTCTGTCGGTTTAACCTCACGATGCCCGATGACACACGGGTTAATTTTGAGTAACTGGCGCCCTCCAGACAGTTGAACAATCCATATAAGCTAGGGACCGATAGTGCGGTTGAGCAACGACAACCCACGATAATGTGTTGCATGGTATGTGCACATGTCCAGAATGAGTAGATGGGAACGTTGAGAAAGCCGGATTCGAATGGTGGGTAAATCCCTGTTAATTCTTTAGAATACTTGCACGCCCTTTGCCTACATATATGCATAACAAAGCCCATATTACGCTGGTGCTCAAAAGCATCGAGAGTTTTGGACACACTTTCATCACCCATGAGCGCCTGAGCTCTTCGTTGTACACAGTCGATGATCACGCATGCGAGTTGCACTCTGATTTTGGCAGGATGTAGGCCATGTAAATGGTGCGGATATCGGCGGTTGTGAAGAATTTTCATCGCTTGAAAAAGCTTAGATCCTTGATAGCGTTTTTTTACGCTTCGAACTCGTATTATCTCCAAGGAGCATCACTTTGTGTTCTCATGCCCAGAATAAAAGAGCACACACAATTTGTAGTTCGTCACTCCAAAATGCTTAAAGTTTGCACAAAAATGATTGAAACACCAGATAGAAATAAGGCGGAGAATAAGTAAAAAGTTTTCAATATATTCTCTTTCATCTACGTAGTAGACAATCTATGATTTAAAACATATCAGGTATGTAAATATAAATTTTCGTGCAAGCAAACGGCATATACAAGGTCAATATCACTTCTTTTCTGTTTTAAGTTTTCGTATTGGAAATAAAAAGCAAAAATTATTTTCATGTACCGATATATTACATAATAGTTTTTTTAAGGCAACTAAAGCTTTCACATTTCATTTTTGTTTTCTACAATCACATACATTTACAAACATTTGCATCTTTAGTTTACTTATAATATCATCATTATAATTATCATCTTCAAGTCATTATACTGCTTATAACAGTAAGCAGACATACATGTATTCTAAGGATGTTTTTTAGTTAATAATTATAATGAGATATGTTAAAAAAGAGAAAAGAGAAGAACATGAGCAACAATAATAACAACAACATGGAGAAAAGTATATATAAAAGTAAAAATCTGTGTTAAGTGAAGTAAAACCTAAAATACATAAATTACTTGCTTTGCTTGCGTCTCCCTTTTGGTTGTTAATTCGTCGTTCGTCAACACTTCTTCACATTGCTTTTACATGTATTTCTCATTAACCTTCAATTAACATAGCATTTCTATGACATTGATATATATATATATATATATATATATATATATATATATATACGTGTATATCATACAAACGTAGAATCGTTCACTAGAATAATGCTCTATAATAATTTTTGCGTTATAGTACCCAACAGATTATCAGCACAAAGAGGAATTCTTCCTTCATAAGTACTAGTGTACGTATGCATAACAAGTAACAAGGATGCATGTTATATGTTTATGCCATTTATGTATTTGTATTTGTTCAGTTACATTTATATGTATATA
>CCAG010012694.1:0-25575 GCA_001077435.1 Glossina morsitans morsitans
TGTTCAGTTACATTTATATGTATATATATGTATATAAAACATATATAAGACATATGCAAAAAATGAAAAGCGATAGAGAGAAAATATATATATATATATGTGAAAATCGTCGTGGATATGTGTGATGTGTGGAATATTTCTATTTAGGTATGCGTGTGTAGCACTGAAAAATTATTTTCTACTACAATATACTACCAAAAAAAAGAAAAGAGAAATACAATTTCACTGGTTTTTCCTCTAAACTTGTGTACATGTATGTTAAAAATAATAAATAAATATTTTCGTAGCTGTGAGAGAAAAATATATTTTCTTTTTTTTTATATTTGCTATATAACGTTATTGTACGTGGTATTGTATTTTTTAGCGGGTGTTCACAAAAAAGAAAAAAAAAAACGAAAAAAAAATTTATGGAATTGATGAATATGACAAGAGTGACCTAATTTCCTTACACAAACCCACACACATATATATTTTATTTGTTGGCAATATATACTGAAACTGAATACTTTCTGTTTATTGCATGCTGTATGCTATATACTGTGCATTGTATGCTGTTGTATTGGTCTACTGAAATAAGCATATTTTCCATTTTATTTATTTTTATTTTTACTTTTTTTTTTTAGGAGAAAATTCGTCAATATTCTCGTATATGTATTGATGATAAAGAAATGTGAAAAGCAAACAATATTTCTACAGATGTTTTACAACGAATTTCTGTTTCCCTTCTCTCTTATATTAAAAATGTCGTCCATAGAAAAAGTTATTTTAGAAAATATTAAATTATTTTTCTTTGAAATTTCTTTAAGGCTACAGACCTTTGAAGCATGTAGAGGTTAAAATTTTCCCCTTAACAAAATTTCAGATATAAGTGTGGCCTGGATAAGCCTCGTCGATCAATTTGTGGCATCCTTTTCATTCTGCTATTAGAACGTCGGCTCCGGCTTGGTTCAGATCTTACAATAGAATCGAAATAGCTTTTTCTTTTTTACTTGCGTTGCAACGTACTCAATGTACCTTACTATGCGTATTTGCATATATGCACAAATATATATATATATATATATATATGTATATATATATAAATATATATATAATATATATAGCAGTATATATAAATATATATAATAGCAGTTATTGTAAACCTGAACTCATTATCTATGTTACAAATGTAAATGGAAATCTAATTTAATTCAAATTTTACTTCAATTATCAGCACAGGCAGTATCGGAAGCTATACAATAATCGTGGTAACAGAAAATGGAGTATCCTTTCATCCCTAAACTGCAGGTTTTCTATTTGATAGCATTTAATATTAAAATCCTATGTTGGGTAGTCGCCAGATAGTTAAATGTCTCGGTTAGTTATTCTAATCAAACTGTTTTCCTTCGGACTGTGGCTCCTTTACGCCCTTTTGTGTACGGACTGCTGCAGATATAAATTTCGCTGACAAACGACGTTCTGATAAAGAGGTGATGCAATGCTCTTTTCGTGAACACCTCTTTTCGAAGTTAATTAGTTTGGCCAATAGGATAATGATCATCACATTACCCTTTTATTTCCTGTATTGGTCATCATTATAAAAAAAAGCATAAAACAAATAATTTTATTGCTTGCTATTTAGCTTCCTGCATATAACGGAAAATTATCAATACGTAGGAACAACTTAACGCAAACGTGGGAGCAAAAGGAAATTGAGACTTTGGTCTTCAGAGGCTTAAGCTTACGCTAGTACGTACGTAGATTGCTAGCGGGATAAAATACTTACCTTTAGAGAGCATTATAGAGAATTGTGGGGACCTTCTTCTTGCTCATATTGAAAGTGATTGTTTTTATATTATTCAAGCTATAGCGTTTTATGCCATCCAACCGACTTCCTTCCAACAGACGCTTAGTAATTCCTTAGAGAGCTTCAAAGGGAATTTGGCAGGCCCTTTCTCTTGTAACAAAAATTTGCTCTTTACATACTCGGTTATAAAAAATAAATAATCACTTTTTTTTAACTCGTCATTTTTTTAGAGTTATTCGCTTTGTGTAAGAATTTGATGGAATGAAATACAAAAAAACGCTTTAGACCGTTTTAGAAAGATTTCTTGATACTCTTGCTAAATTTGATTTTTTTACTGTTCTAGAGGGAGTTTGGAATGGAGGAAATTTTTTCTTTTTTTTCATGCCGTTTCTCTTTTTTACCGTACATCATCTTAAGTGCAAGGGTATATTAAGTGTATGGATATGTGCAGCGCCCGGGAGGACTTGAGACAGACCAAACTTTTATTGATTTGATTGAAGCGTGTCTGTCTATCCGTCCATCTTCTTTCCCTTTGTTCCCAATTTTGATAAAATTTAGTGTGCTGACGTGTTTTGGCCCAGCGACGAACGCTACTGAAAACCGTTTGGATGGGACGACAGCACTTTTTCGACCACTTCCGATATAAAGCCTTACTTTGAAAGTCGTTGTATGAATAACCGTGGGTTGGTGTAGTGCCATGGCCACCCATAGCGCATTTCTTTGCTAGGTAATACAGATATGCTTGTAGGCTATTAAGGCTAATGTGCACCGAATTGCACCAGTGGTATATGCATTATGCAGTGTTAGGACGAGATTTCCTCACCTGTCCGCTTAAAATGTATTGGATATGGAATTATTTTGACATTTTTTTTTTCATCATTTGTTACTTATATGCCGTAATACATTGTCTAAAGCTGTCGCTGCTGCTTCTCAGATAGACAATTAACTTTAAATCTCAAGCATATTTTATAGAAATAATAAACGCTTGTGAGCGATATCGGACGTATTAGCTTATAATGGAGAAATGTAACAATAGGCAGAAAAGGTGAAATAAGAAACATACCTTTAACGACTTGAAGTCATTGATATGCATAACACATCACTCAATAAGTTGGGAGGTGGGAGTCTCGCCATTCAAACGCACTAATAATGCTATGTGATGTTGATCGGTTGTCCTTTCTCAAGGCAGACGATGGATATTGTACCGCAATTCTCCCAAGCATAACGTTTCTATGCGATCTTTGAGTTTTTGGTACCTTGCTGCCAGGAACGCAGTGATGAATCTATGTCTCATCCATTATCGCATATCGCGCATGAAAAAATCCTTTTTATTTCGCCCAAACAGCACCAAATAGTGCTCTAAGTCATCAACAGTTGTTTCTCTTTGGTCACAAGTGAACAAACCTGGTACCATGAAAGGAGTTTTCTCATCGACAAATATTCATCTAAATTAGTAAAAACATTGCCTTCTAAAATCTTTAAGGTGTCAGCTATTCAGGCAACTTCACTTTTCGTTCTTCTAAAACGACTTTGTTCGCTTATTTTATATTTTTTAGAGCAATTACAGAGTTCGAGGCAGATAAATGTTCAGCATCAGTAATCTACTTTTCTACCGTTTGTCTCGATGGGGCAGAATACAGATAACACTTGTCAAGGTATTGCTTGGTTTGAACGGTATTTTTACCATTAAAAAACAACGCACGAATTTTAGATTTTTTCATTGTTTTCAAAATAACAAAGGGAGAGCATCACTAAAGCATTTATAACTTGTGACTAATGATAGGAACGCCATTAAATTTCGACATCTTTTTTTTTCAAGGTTAGCACTATGTAAAAATAATATGGATTCGTCAATAGTGGCGTGGCCACTTTTATATGGCATCCTATGAACATATTGAGGAATATTTTAGAGTTTATGGGCTCGCTAAGGCCTTATCTTAGTAACACAAACGAATGAAGCATTAGAATAATCCTACTCATCTTATATGGATGCACATGCAATATAAATTTTTATTTTTTTTTGTATTTAGCTTTAAAAATTTTAAATTTTCCTTCTTCGGCATGTAAAATGAATAATTTTATGTAATTTCTCTTTTACTTAAATCCTATAGAATCCTGAAAAATATTCTTTCTCTTCTTAGCCTATATTCGAAAAGTTATTTATTAACATGTTTTGATATTTTTTGTGTAAGTATATGTGTAACAAAGAAAATAGGGCAAATATGTTACAAATAAATAAATGTATTCGAATATTTGAATGTTGCATGGAGTGCAAAATCTTAGGTGTTGCTCAACTTGCTGTAAAGTAAGATGATAATGTTGCAGCAGGTGTTCATAATATGCATACATATATATATATCTATTTTTTTTTTTTTTTGAGGTTACGATGGAAAAATGTAAAATCTACTTCATGTGCCTTTCAAACTTCATAAACTTTGATAGTATAAGAAACATAACCAAGAGAAAATAAATATTTGTGTGAAAAGAATGAAAGGAATTGAGAAAAAATTCAATTCTGTAAAAAAATCGAAAGTTTTCTTATTAACTAAACTTGCCTTTTTTTTTTCTTTTTTGCTCTAATAATGTTTTCAGATCTCAATATAATTACGTGGCCACTTTAAAAAGGCAATGAAATCGCGTAAGCTACCCAAAGGCTTCGTGCTTTGTGGCTTGAATTGCTTAACTTTTGTTTACTTTCCATTGGTTTTACCGATACTGATATGCTCGGCCAACGATTTCGATTATCGTTTGCAAAGGGTGAGGAACGTTTTAAAAGAAGTGCCCCTAATAGATGGGTAAGTATTAAAAACCAAACGAAAGAATCCATCGACAAACATCATCTTTCTTAATACCGTTACCGTTCAATGATGCGAGAAAAAAAAAAAAACTTAATGAAATTTTAAGCTAAATATACTTTCAAGGTTTACTTTCATTTGCAGTCTTTTTCTTCATTATTTCTCTATAGAACATTTTTCAAGTTTATTTACTTCTCTTCGTTTCTTTTGTTTTTCTCTTCATTTATTTCAATCTTCTTCCCCTCGAATTGCAGACACAACGACTTACCATGGAATATAAGGAAGTTTTTAAAGAATCAATTGAAAGATTTTCATTTTGGTGGCGATTTAAGGCAAATACAACCCTGGTCGAGCAGCGCTTGGAGTCATACGGATTTGCGGAGACTGAAAGAGGGCATGGTGTCGGCACAGGTATGTTAATTCTGTCGCGTTATTTGCTTGTTATAAACTCAAATGTAATAAAAGCAACGATATCCTTTAGTGCTGTCAGGATGTTTGTAAAAAAATTTTTTTATTGGCATCTGTTGTTTCGTTGTAGCCTCCTTGAAATCAAGCGTACAATGCTTTATTCTATCGTGCTGTAGTTTTTTACATTGCCGGCAGCTAGTTGCGCTAATTCCTTGCACACCACATGCTGTTTCATGAGAAAAGAAAATATAATGGTTGTGCTATGATTTGAATTTTTTAGCTCGAAGCCATCCGCCACCAATACGTTTTTGTTCCTTAAGCTTGATTAGATAATTTCGCGTTATAGGAAAAAAAAAAAAGATTTGAATCTGCTAACATTTCCAAAGAGAGATTTAAAATGAATAAGCTTATGTTTGTTTAAAGAGGAAAAAGTCAGCTATTTAGTGGACGGAAGATTATGCGGAAAAAAATAATGATCAATTTCTGTGTAAAATAATCGTATTTTAAGCACGCACACAGAGACCAGTCTGGCAGTTCGAATTGACTGATTTCAATAGATTTCATCACATGGATCGATTGTATAAGCTATCGCTAATCTTTGCATTATCACGACCACGTATAAATTAATAATTTGTAGGATTTTCTCTATGTAGCATATTAGGTCAAGAGTAAACTTCCTGACGTTTTTCTTAGTAGATGGCGTGAGAGTCGTGTAAACGTGACAACACTAATCCTATTAAGAAGGCATTTTATTATTCTTAAAAGGATTAATAATTCTTTTTAGTCTAGAAAAAGAGTAGGAAGCAGATGATAGAAAGAATTTTGCTTGTTATACCCACCACTGTAAGATGGCGGTATGCTTACTTTGTTCTTTTTCATAATTTACGTGACACCCAAGAGGAGCTTCAAAGACCGTATAAAGTATATATATTCTTGATCAGCGTAAAATTCTGAATTAACTTAGTCAGTCTGTGCGTCTTGGTATATGTATGGTGTTTATTGTTGGCACTCTCCTGATCGCAAAAATGCAGATATCGACTTCGAATTTGGTAGCTTTTGCATGCATTTTCGTATTGAAAATGGGACAAATAGGTCGGAGTAAAACCCCCTAGTCGAGCATAAACTGAACGCATGTCTGTTTTTCTTAACAAAAATTTATGGATTTTTGCTCGTTACTCAGAAATTATTGAAGTTGGAAGGCTGAAGTTTTCCCCATTTGTTTTACGAAGCACTCTAGACTTTACGGGAAAAAATCGGCCATGCCCACACAAAGTTACAAGTGATTGCATTTTTTTTTCACTTTTTTAAGTTTTTATGATTATTTGTCATAAGGTAAACAAGGCACAACCTTTAAAACAATTTTGTACATTCCTCAAATGAAGACATATTATCTGCCTAAAAATGGGTTAATTCTAAAATGAATATGATGGAGACCGTGGCCTACTGGATTAATTTTTTCTTAATAATGCCAGCGATATGGATATCAAATAAAAGAACTTGGAGATTAGAATGCGTAAAGCATAGTGGTAGGTATGTGGGATTCGATCCCCGCCGCTTTCTTACTTGTTTTTATTGTGACAAGGAAATGTTGAAGCGAATCGAATTTAAAAAGAAGCTAAACATTTACAAAGTTAAAGATTGAATAAAGACACCATTAAGAAAATTATATTCGATCGTGACCGAATCTTTGATGCTCATCACTGTTCTTCTAAACAAGACAAACAAGGTACAACTAAATTCTCGTGCTCTATAATATGTAGAGGACGCTGGTGATTTTTTATATTTTTAAAATAAAAGTTCTTTTCGCATAAGCATGTAGGCGTTATAAGCGTGTCTTTCGAAAAGTTTTGGTCACCTCCACGGTCGCTACACGATTGTGCAGACGGATAGATGGACAAACGAAAAGGCAGACATGTTTAAGGGCATTCCAAATTTGAAACTGGCCAAGAATTTATATATATTTTGTGGGGTTTTTGAAATTTGCTTCTGCGCGTTTTAACACCAGATTGCCCAAAGAAGTCATTTTGACTGCTTTTTAATTTGATTTAAAAAAACAAAAAAAAATGATGATACAATTTCTTAGCATTTTGCGGCTTTTTATACCTGGTATAAATGCATCTATTAATGGTTCGGTTCTGTTCTATTTACATCCCATCTCTATTTTTATTTTTAAATGTATGTGATACACCTGCATGGCCCCAAAAGAGAATAATTAAGTGGCTTGTTGAAGTCAGTTAATTTATTTTATTACCTGTCCGGCTCTATATTGAAGTAATATTTTTTCAACTCCCGTTACCTGATTACAGTTTGATACATGATCACTTCTCGATTTGACCGCGCAATACATAAGTTTCAGCTGCTCAGTAAGCTACAAGTAGTATTTATTATTCTATGCCCTGGCAGTTGTTATACAATGGTTTGTTTCCCATCGTTTGCGCCCTATATTTATAAAAGAAATGTCGGTTTATTGAAAAAACTAGCAAACATAAGTGAAGACTGCTCCGAAAGGGAACCAGATGAAATAAGTTCTGAAGTATCGTCTGAGGATGAAACGTTTCGTATTCACCGAAACTGAATAAAGCGATGAAAAATCGCTGAGAGTGAAAATGTCGTCATTATGCCCAGAAAAATGTGTAGTATACAAATTATTACAGACTCTGATGAAGAAATTGAAAGCACCTTTCAGGAGGTAAAAGGAGCTGCTGATGATATTGTGTGGTCAAAATATGACAAAGGTGGTAGATTAGCATTTTCAGGGATGTGCAAGGCATGGTACTCAAAAAGGACTATAATGGCAGACAATGTTATCAGTGCGTTTTTGTTGATAATAAATAACCGTTATATAAAGCACATAAGAGTAAGCACAGATGAAGGTGGTCGCCGAATTTTGAGAAGTGATTGGACAGAATCGTTACCGGAAAAATATGCATTTATTGGGATTCTGTATGGTCGGGCAAAAAATTTATAATTGAGCTCTTTATGGTGGTATTTTTAGAAAAACTACGGCCAGATAAAAGTTTAATCAAATCCCACGGTTTACTCGTTTTGACAGAAGAACCGAAAGAAGTCAGCGTCTAAACACACAAAAAATTTGCCTTGGTTTCAGAAATATGGAACAAGTTCATTGGAAACAGTCAAGGTTGCTATAAACCAGGGCAAAATATAACAGTTGATAAGTAATTATTTCCTTCAAAAATCAAATGCCGGATCACGGAGTATATATAATTATAATAAACCCAATAAATTTGGCTTCAAATTCTGCAATGCTTTGAGTGGTTTTCTTTATTTGGGAAACGTCCATCTTTAAAGCTTCGAAGTGAAGGGTTGTTAAGAAACTTGTCCAGCAATATATAGGATGTGGAAGATATATCACGACCGGCAACTTTTTCACTAGCCTGTCGTGACAAAGCTTGCTAGCAACAAAATTGTTGGCTAAACAAACAACTCTAGTTGGAACTATTGGGGAAGACAAACCCTTTTCCCACTCTGCAGTATAAATCAGAGAATTGTGTTTTTACAATAAATAAAAGCGAACCAAATAAAAGCTTGCCTCTTCTAAGTTCGCAGCATAGATTTGTGACAACTGATAAAAGTAATAAAATACTTTTACTGGAAACTATTAAATTTTGTAAAGGCACAAAATTTGGAGTTGATATAGCAGATCAAATGGTCAGAAAATATAGCGTAAAAATTAGTTTATGTAGATGAGTCCCACAAATGTTTGAAACGTTTACAAAGAGACAACAGGAATAAAAATGCAACGAAAAGATTTATTATTTCAATTAGCAGAACAGCTTTCCCTTGAATATACGAATAAAGGTATATCCGCAAAGGTCAGCTGCAACATCCTAACAAACGCTGTATTTATCAAGTACGACTTTGCCACAATAACAAAACGAGTAGTATTTGTGCAAAATGTAAAAAGTATGTTTGTGGAAAATGTACGTATGAAGAAAAAAATTTCCACTTTAATTTGCAAAAAATGTATGTAATAATGCATAAAGGACTTGTTTCTTCCTTTCTTTATTATTTAATATTTACTAATAAAGCATTTTGTAGCTACGAATAATATAAAAAACAAAAATAAATTCAAAGAAATTATTTTACGCATAAGTTATTCTTTCAGAAAGCAGTCATTTTGACTATACTAAGTTTTAGTCTTTCTAGCGTTAAAGATGTTGAGAAAACAATTAAATTTTGATACCCTACCAATATTCGTAGGCATGATTAATTTTTCTCACTTTTGTTCAGCTACATAGAATATACGTTAACATCTTTGTATATTTATCTGTTGTAGTTTATGAGTAATGATCAAAAAACCAATTTTTTATTCCCTTTGAAAAACAGCCACCTGTTTTCTCACCTTACTGTAGGTGCGAATTTCCACCGACTTGATTTATTTTTAACATCAACCTGCTTGTACTAAATTTGAAATGACTAGCTTTCTTTTTGCCACCAGGTGAAGCTTTAAAACAGATATTACACCGGCGGACAGACCGACATACTTAAATCGATGCCAATTTTTTGCCATTTTTCTACAGCAACTCCGTGTATTAGAAAAAAAATAAAAAATTTTATTCCTTTTGAAAAATAGACGTGTTCTCAGTTTACATCGTAATAAAAACGTATCCTTCGGTCGATTGATCCATTTTTAATATTTCCGCCAAATTTGATGTCGAAAGCTCTATTTTTGCTAAAGAGAGGACGTTTACAACAGACATTACACAGACGGAGAGACACACTGGCGGACATGCTTACATCGATTTAAAATTTCATGCTGATCAGGAATGTTTATACTTTGTACGTCCTCTGACACTTCCTTGTTGACGTGTATAATAATTAGAAAACTTGGAAAAGGTCATTTCTGGCAAAATATTCGCAGTCAGGTAAAGGATCTTATAAGACGCATATATCTCATCATCTACAATCAAACTAACCGCAAACATTGTTAAGATGCAAACCAAGAAATTCGTGTTCACATTGAACATTTTTGTACTTAACACAGTGGATCATCTGTGTTTGATTTGAGTAAATGCCGACAAAGAAGAAGAAAACTAAAAGTTACCTAAAAACTATCTTCAAACCCTGTACCTATAACATCGGTCTTTCAAATATATATTCGAAGTGAAAGTTGCACTCGATAGATATTTGAAAGAAGACAAGTAGAAATATTATAGTTGGGCAAAACCGATATTAAAATACTCTACGATATTTCGACTAATATAATTATGCATTCACATTGGCGACAAATTATAGCTCGATTCCACCTTAAGGTATACTTTTGAGAGTGGAAGAGTGTACCTGAAATGTAAACTAACCTGATCTTAATTTAGCAAACTTACTTTATTTGTTACAAATATTATTATTCTTTACTTATTCATACCCTACACCATTTGTGGTACAGGGTATATTAAGTATGTCAGAAGTTATCCAACCCCCAGAAGGACTAAATATAGATCTATTTTGTATTATATCTATTGATCCAGAATCAAATTCTGATTTGATTTAAGTGGGTCTGTCCATCCGTCATTTTCTTTCCTTGTGTTCAACCTACATGTCAAAATTGTTAAGATATTTTGATGAAATTTGGTATACTGGCGTGTTTTGATCCAAGGACGAACGCTATTGACAGTGCTTCGAACCAGACCACTTTTTCGACCGCTTCCCATATAACGCATCATTTCGAAAAGTCGCCCTATGAATAATTAATTGTAGTGTGGTTTAGGTTTTTCTTGAAGAAAAGAAATCAGTTTTCCTATCGGCAAATTTTAATTTTCGAATATTTGCAAAACAATCATATGACAAATTGAGTCAATGTTGCCCATATTTTGAACATAATTACAACACAAAACAATTGGATGCTTTCCTTATAAAACTTAAACACTGAATGTTGTTACAACAAAAATTTATTATATATTTAAATTTTGTCTGGCATGAATAGAATGAAATTTTGAAGTATAAAGCAAAAAACTCTTAAATAACATGAAGAGGAGAACTTCTCGCACGACATTCTCTAATGCTCTCACATTGAATAAGCAATGTTTTCAGAAAAGTATATGTAAATTATTAGGCTCAGACTTTTGTCTACTCTGCTTGTAACCTGCAAGTTATACATTGCCTTGAGCACTTTGGTAGGACTGTGTTTACCATTCTTTTCAGTCCGGGTTACTTTCTGTATCTGGCGGTTTAACCAGCACGCACTTAGAATACCTGCAGTAGGGCTTCTCGGGTGAGTTTTGTATTGAATAAATCTTCAGCTTTAGAAACATTTGAATTTCATCCTCTTAGAGTTATTTTATATACCGCACAAATTGAAAATTTCCAGTTGTAATTCTACCATATTTGTGATCTTTAGTGATATACATATTTTCTTAACTTCCCTTTTTTTTGTAGTTTTGGTCAGCCTATGCCCCGTGTTCCTCACAACATCTAGATGCTGTACAATTAACTTTAGAACAAATCGATCTTATACGACGTCTGGTCAATCTCTATCCGCATCATATGACTCTAGTAACAACTGCCTCAGGTAAATTATGTTATATTCTTTTACATAATTCTAAAATAATCTAAAATATTTCAAATTTTTTTGAATTTCATCTAATTGCACATAAAAATGTTTTTTTTTTCACCAAAATTGTTTTATTAAATTTTCATCATTATTTAAAAATTTTGCCGCAACATTTTATTCGTAATAGAAATTTTCTGCAAAAATAAACGGAAATATTTATGACCTGAAAAATTAACTGTAAAATATGTGGCATGAAAAAAGAAATAGAAAAAAACAAATGTATTTATATAAAGTATTCGTTGAATTATTCAAATTATACGCTCAAAAAAATTAAGCAATAAACTTATTAATTATTAAATTAAATTAAATTTTTCCTCGTTTGAGCTTTTATTTTGTACCGAGTTATAGGGAGGTGGAAATTTCGCCTGCTAGTAAAGAAAGCGCTTGATATGTTATTCCCAGGCATTATAAATTAGGAAAGTGTACTGGTAGATGCAGTCATATATTAGTGACTTTAAATGTGCTGCATTTAATTAGTAGTAAGTGGAAGTAAAATAGTGACTGTTTTGATTTGACTTTAAAGAATTCTAAGATATATATTTTGGCTTTGTGATCGGCCGCTAGTCATAAAACAAAACGACATATATTCTTGTTATGCTTTGATTTTGTCTCAATTTTGACATTCCGAAGGAATAGTCATAAGAAAACACTCCGAACACTTTAATATAAAACGTGGTTGTTAGGCCGCACAGAACGAAATGCCTTGTGACCTGTGATATCTCTATGATGATGTGGCTGATAATACGGCTATAAGACTGATTTGAACTTTGGGTTTTGTAAGACGGGGCATCTTTGAGTTTTCAGTAAGGATCTTATTTATTTCATTGCTTTTTAACATAAGATCAGTTGAGTATTATTACTAAGGGTTATTTGCTTAAAGAAAAGATGCTAAAGTCTTCTGAATTCCAGTGGTACAATCCTACACTTGCTTTCACAGTCTGCGTCACTGTAACGTGGACGAGAGCAAAAATCCCTGTTAGGATAATCTTTACAAGGATCAAAAAGCTTGGTTTGTCTATTTGTAACTTTAAGAGTATGTTACCGTTTCTTAAAGATTGCAAGCTTCTAATGTGGTCGAAATTCTCTTAGATTTCAATTAAGATATAAGAGCACATTCTGGACCTGTGACTGGCCAATAGTTACAAGAGAAAACTGTGTGCTTTTTTATTATACCTGCGGTGACTTTGTATCAAATTTAATCACTTAAGTCACTTAAACCAGAATCCAAGATACGTTTTGTGACTTGTGTGACAGATGACAGCCAATAATCATTTATTTGGCTGCTTGCGTTTTCTTACAAAAGACATATAATTCATTCACCTGGTATTGGTTCAGATCAATTTCAAAGACAGGACCGTTTCACCCACAAGTACGGTATAGAAATTAAAACAGCTTCAAAAGAAGTCAATAATTTTAATTGATTCTTCAATTATTTATTAGAAAAGTAGACAGCGATGTATGGAGCTGGATTGTGCCTAGGTTGAAGCGTACAGAAAGCTTCTTGCTTCTTAGACCAGTGAAGGTGAAAAATTAAAAGCTCAAGCATTAACCTTAATTGGTTTTCTTGATAGATTGTCGATGTGACGGCTTAGGAGAGAATATATTTATGGTCTTTGACTAGACGATCTTCATAATACTGCCACCAAGTCTGACTGCAACATTAGCTTCAAAAATAAGCAATCACAGCCTACTAGGAACTTTGCAAGGGCCTTGGTTTTTTTATTATAAGAGATACCTAATTCGAAAATCCAGTTAAGTATACGTGTATAATTAAATCGAAGTGTTTCCAGTGGCAATAGGTGTTCTTTCTATAGTCTCAAGATATATTCTTTATCTGTAATTTTTGGAATCATTCACTTTCTATACTGCCTTAAAAGGGAGAATCGATAAAAATTATTTGTGGACAAAAGTCCTACAGATACCTAGGTATTGTACAGCATAAGAATCGTCCACTGTCCACTGGGTTGCATGTTTGTTAAAATCGCAAATACGGTTAGAAAAACTTTGGTATGAAAAATTTGTTCTCGTTACAATCTTAAAGGCATTGGTTTTCATCCCTTGTGCAATAAGCAAAACCCAGGGTTTTTCTTTTTTTTATAACGTTTTGTTTGACTCGTTTTCCCATCGGCATGGTAACTGTCAACCGATATTTTCGCCAGCTCTGCATGTACAAGCCTTCGATTCTGACGACAATACAACGTAGTATTGTTATTGTCATATGGGCTTGGAAAGCAGAACGTGAACCGTACTAAAAAAAAAAGTAAATTAAAAAATCTTTTTTAAAATAAACTTTCATTTTTGAACGGACTATACATAAAAGTTCGGCACATAAGTAATTCGACCTATACAAGTAGGAAATAGAAAAAGTCGAATTATATATTTTATGTCGCGAAAGTCAATGTTTTATATATAAATCCATTGTTCTCGTTCTTTTTTCTTGAAAATCATTGCTTCATTGCATCGGAAACGCAATACGTTTTTTACTGTTTTCCAAGAATAGACCCATATTTTGGTTATCTTCAGAAGAATGGTATAACTGCTCAGTCAGGCCATATGTCATCGATCGGAATAAGTGATAATTGAGAGAGTCAATGCCTTTTGAACGCGGTGGGAAGGGTACTCTACCCAAGCCAAGTGCTGGCAACGTCCGTCGAAGAGTTTCACTGTATGAGGCCAATCATCAACCCTCGATATTATGATTTTCTTCAATCCTTATTTGTAGATTTTCCCACTGATGTTTTATTTTGCTTGGAATAAATCGTAATACTTTACAGCAGCGAGCTATCTCTTCTCACAATGAGACCTTCATAGATACTCACCTTCATCATCGACATTAAATCTTTACGTAGCTTACATTTGAGCCTTGGATATCGTACTAAGCCTCCCTTTTTCATTTTCCGCAAAGATTCAACAGCAATATCCGTGAATTAAGTGGGCGGGAATGGTAAGGTTTCATACAAATACTCTTTTATTGACACTAAGTTTAACGCTATTAAAAAACGTCGAAAGAAATGACATACACTGGATTTCAAGCGTGCTTATAACAACCGTACACGCAAACAGTTCTGGTTAGGCCTTTTGCTGGAAAACTGGAAAGTTTTTGCAAATGCAGTTTTTATTATTAGTTATCTGTGAGATGCTGCTAAGTTCTACAAAATAAAATGTTCAAATGACAGCGTACATGTACTATACCGCTAAATACGCTTGAGTGATAAGTGCGTGCGAAAAGATGAAAGGGTTTTATTCTCTCGAATTAAAATTTATAATACGCTCCACAGCTTAACATTACATGCAAAGATTGCATGCAATCAAGCTATCAATACGTCTTCAACCTATCAATAGGCGACATATACCGTGCTATATACTAACCATATATCAGGTGGACAAATTTTCCTCCCCATTTCCAATCAAACATTGTGCGAAGCCAAGTAGAATAAAATCGCCTGAGGCTGAGTATACCTCTGTGAAATATCGTTGATAAGTGTATTTGAAGTTCTGTGAAACTTTAATAAGAATTTTGGATTTCTTCAAAAAGTGTTTAATATTCAACATATCTCCTGCACTATTCGCCAAACAACAATTTTTCGAATTTCACTTCTGCCTGTACTAGTGTCTTCTGCAGACAAGCTAGTAACGACTATCAAAAAGTTCAATATAAAGTAAACTCAGCTCTTTTTCTGTCTTCACTTCGAACGCCACGGTTATATTTAGAAGAGATCTGTGATTATTCCAAGCTATAATAATCGCTTTTAGATATCTAACCTTGACCGTTGTTCCTCGCTCGACTGCGAAGAGATTCTTTACAAAACTCATATACATTAAAATTCTGTGAATAGTTTCCTTATTATTATTGATTGTGTGGATAATCCGTGCCGTGCCATAAAAGATTTATCGTATTCGCCCGTGCACCGATCCCTCTACTTTTAGGATTCTTATAAATTCCTCCATTTTCTTTGGTTCGCATTATAAAGCTTTCGCTGGTGTGTGGTGTGTCTGATGTGTGATTTCGTAGATGCCCTCGTATTCACATAGGATGTGATGGGACGTTTGACTCGTCCGTTGGTAGAATCTGCATGAATTGGTATCGAGGTAGCTATAATTTCCAGCTGGTAACTGAGGGGAATAGTTTTCTTATATTTATTGCAATAAAGCTCAGTCGCCTCATTTCGCATTTTCATCAGTGAGCGAAATTGTTTTTCTCCCTCTTTTATCTTTAGAACCATACTATTCTTCTGCATTAGAGCACTAAAAGAAAATTAGTCGTAAGTAAACTAGGAGATGTTATCAGCGATCTTTATGCAGAGTAAGTCATTTAGTCATCACTCATTTAAATCCGTTCAGCTGCGAACTATTTTTCTTTAAAATTTTGTAAACGGTTTGCTTATAAGCCATATCAAGAGGTTTCATTGAATGGATTTTCGCCTTAGCTCTTTTTGTAGATTTTCGCTAACAAAATACAGAGAAATTTCTTTGGTCGTTTTTCCAGCTCTGGGCAATAATTTGTCGTATAAAAATTTACTACAGGACTTATTCATGTGCTCGCTCATTGTTTTTGTTATAAGTAGTTGAGTACATATGTGTGTATGTGTGTGTGCATGTGTGTGCATGTACGAGAGACAAATTGTAAAATAACAATTAAAACAATTAAAAATGTTTTGATTAAAAACACATGATGAAGATTCGTATGCAGCTGCCTACCGACCGCATTAACATGTATATAATATATATATATATGTATGTATTTAATATGAATATAATATTGAAAGTGTTCATAAACCATAGAAACGAGTTTAACAAATGCTAAAATGAATTAAAGGAATTTTTTCCAAAGTCACGAGTTTTTCATTGCTATTGTTGCTGTTTTTGTTGTTGTTGTTGTTGTTGTTGTTGTCATTATAGCTGTTGTTACAGCAGTTGTCCTGTTAACCGACCTTATTGACACCTGACATGATTGATAGTCATTCAATGTCAGTGACTTTAGCAACAATTAACATTTGCCACCGCAACGAGCACAATAAATATCGTCATGTTTTATTTTATTAAAAAGTATACGATGGTCAGCGAGCGCAGCCTTAATCGCGTACAGTGAGGAGAAGACGACGATATTTTGCCAGATGCCAGGCAATTGAGCGAGCGAACAGTCACCGCAATGTCTACGTTATTGTTGTTGTTGTTTAAAACGAAACCATAATATAGCAATTTTCGCTTACCCAACCATTCCGAACTGACCATCCAGCCAATATTTTTATTTATATAATTTTTTTTACCTTTCGTTTCTCTTTTCTCATCTTTGCCGTTGTATTTAATTATAACAGCATCCTTTTAATTTATTTAAATGCATGCTTGCACTAGCTCTCTCTCTCTCTCTCTCTCATTCTCTCTTCTGCACTATGTGTGCACACGCGTTGGCCATGAATTTATTGCTTAATGTTTCTTTTTTTATTGTTTATTTTTTTATTTTTATGTATTTGTTTTTTTTTTTTTTAGTGCATCTCCGTTACTGAAACCATTTATATGTATTAGTGCCAATGCAAATGTATGCCAAGTTTATATTAAAGTGTTTATATATAAAGTTTTTATTTTTATGTTTTTTATTTTTATTTTTCTTTCTTGTGTTTACGTATTTACACACAATCCATTTATTTTATTTATATTTTATATTTATATATATATATATATACATATATATATATATATGTATATAAGTATATACCTTTTCAGTAACTTTATTTTCGCGTTCTTCGCTCATTCTTTATACATTCGCAGGTATCGAGAAAACTCACAAAAGTGGCAGAATAGCCAGCTTAATTGGCGTGGAAGGCGGCCATGCCATTGGCACCAGCTTAAGTGTGCTTCGCATGTTTTATCAGCTTGGCGCTCGTTATTTAACATTAACACATACCTGCAATACACCTTGGTAAGTAATAAACAAACAGCATCAGGCAAATGAACACACACACACGCACACACACAAATAAATATTTACATATTTTTCATCCATAAAATCGATTTTTAGTCCATTGCTAGCCGGTCATGCTTTCTGTCTGTTTCTCTTTCTCTCCCTGTTTCTCGCTATCTTTCTCTCTCTCTTTCTTTCTCTCGCTAACACATATTCCTACACAGTGCTATCGGCATTAAGTTGAATGATTTGCTTCAGAGATGCAACATAAGCCCAAGGATGGTCTTTATCCTTTGTTAGACGAGGATCTTTTAAACACCATTTCATCAAAGCAAACATCTTCAATACACTGAACTTTTTTTCTGTTAGTTATGTCTATCGCTGATTGTTGTTTCCATTTTTCGGTAACTAAGAAAGTTTGAACAAGAGAGAGCTCTTTAAATCAGTGATTTTCAACGTGCGTGCAGACTATTGCAAAAGAGGGCGCCAAATTTGTTCTTGTGTAGTCTCTAACATTCCAATAAATAAAACCATCACAGTGATGGTTCTACATCACTCTATATAACTTGTTTCAGTCATGAAATACCAAAGATTACATTTGGCTTCCCAGCAAGTGCGTACTTCTATTTTAAACTTCATATAGAGAAGGTTCCAAGATCGACTCAATCCAAATGTGTGCAAAATTAATTTTTTTGTCAAAGAACTAATTATAATTCATTTACGTTCGCCATAAAGCATCAAAAATTAGACACTGTTCCCCTTAGGTTTACTTTTTAGGTGTACTCTCAGCCGATCGGATCCAAATCAATGCTGAAGTACTATTGCTCAGCGATTTTTGTGGAGAAACTTCAAAAAATTCAAGTCTTTTTCTTGTGTCGGCTATTTTAAAATAAAACTTTACGTGAGGAGTGATCGTAAAAATATTCCGATCCAATCCATTTTCAATAGGGTTCGTCTCTGGTCCAAAACACGTCAGTTTACCAAATTTCATCAAAGTATATCAAAAATGACGATCCATAGGTTGAACAAAAGGACACATGGACAGACATCTGGTGAATAGAGGAACAGACAGGATTAAATTGACTTAGAAAATGATTCTTAATCGATCGCTATAAAAGAGTATGGGGCCTTCTTAGACTCTTCTGGGTGTTAAGAGCATGCGGGCAAACTTAATACATCAAATGCCATAAGTAGTGTAGACTATTAATTGTAGAGTAATAAGTGTAGAGTACAAACTGCCTATATTATTATCCCTTTGAAAACAAATGATGGATTGGCGAAAAACTCTTTGCTTTTCGTCATGAAAGCATGAAGGTTGGAAACCGCTGTTTTAAACTTAAGCTCGAAATGTTTCTTAGGATTTTGTCGTTAAATTTCAAAAGCATTACAGAGGCTTTATTTCCATGATTTTAATCTTTCATAACAAGTACATTCTTTAGAAAGGCAAGGTATACAATTTTTCTCTGATATATGCTCGTGTACCGAAAATGACAGTTTTTGCCGCAACACAATTGAGCAGACAAAGACCTGGAAAAAGAAAAATTTTCAACTGCATGAAAAATAGTTAAATCAATGAATCTTCTCCAGAAATTGTTCAAACAGTGACAAACATTGTTCAGCATTTTTATACCCTACAATGCTTGCGGTACAATCTATACCTTATGAAACGTGTGCGGATGTACATAACAACTTGGAGGAGTTAAGCTTAGTTCATTTTTTGTTACAGCGATCATCGACCCAAAATAGTTTTCAATATGAATTCATTGTGGTTTGTCTGTCTGTCCGTTTTAGGTTTGTGGTAAACGGATTTATTTGTTCAATATAAAGTTCTGAATTGTTGAAACATTATGGCTAAATTTAATGCACTAACACACCCAACAATGAATTGAATCGGACCGCTCGCCTTATCACGCCTTATTTTGAAAAAACCTATAGATGAAAAAAATATGAAAATTTTGGGAATTCCTTCATTTCTTCATTTATATTAGACTAATGGGAAAAATTTGGTTACCGTGGATCAACTTTTTAAAACGTTTATAAACGTTCGCACGGAAGACAAGCCTTTCTATGGTCAAAAAAAAACATTTATATTTTTAATAAAACAATTATTGACCTAAAAGCTGGCTATACAAAGTCTGAAGAACATGAATCTATTTTATAAATCTAACTCCATATTAGAGTAAAACTTTATGATCCACTTGCTAATATACTCGGTTGAAGCTTATTCCATACGCTAGTAGTTCAACGTAAGGATTAACTATATCAACTTTGCACCAAGCAGATTTGTTTTCCGAAATAGATCTGACACAAGTATTTTCATAAAAAATAGATTTTGCAACAAAGATAGATATGGCAACAAAGTTTAATATTAAGCATTTCCTTGGTAAAAGTAATAGGGAGATCTTTGATGAAAGAAAATGAAATTGTCGGTATTTGGATCAGGTCAGTTCATGTTTTGGGCCCGCTACCACATGCGGGCAGCCGTGAAACATGAACTCGCAGTATAGTTTTTGGCATTTAGTCACTGAAACTGACATTAAAAAAATGAAAAACTTTCATTCACCGAAGTGGTGGAGGGAAATTAAGGTCGGCCTTGTCCGCCTGTAGAGCTTTTATCGGTTTTAGCATGAAATTACTAGTTGTTATGGTAAATCGTATTTACACCCTTCAAAGTGATTGCAGTTTTACCTATCAGCGCCATTGGAAGCGAGATATTGTGCTTTTATGGCGACCTGTAGAGACCTGGAGAGATTTAAAAATTTTGAATGCCTTGGATATTTCGTGCTAAAGAAAAGCAACAGCATCCGATAAGTAAAACAAGTAAAAATGTAAAAAGTTGTAAATAGCGCTTTTTTTTGTTTGTCCAAACCAACTCAAGCACCTTTCTTTTATCCCATCTCTTTTACATCTTTTTCAAGGCTTACATTTTGCTTACCTCTTAATTTCTTGTCTCATTTTCTATCCTCCGCATTCTTCGTGCTTCCATGTTTACTTGTTTTAATTTATGCGACAAAAGCAAGAAAAAAGAATTACAGAATTTTGATCCTTTTATCTTTATATAGAATATGTAGAATTACTAGCGCTTACAAGCTAAGCAGCGGTTAAATAAAAGTTCACCGTTGACTTGAATTACGGATCCCCTGTTTTTCAAAACGACATCGCATGGATTTAGCTTACAATGTGTTTGATTTCAAAATTTCGAACGGTCTTCGTCCTATAGCTAATACACAAGCCTATGTTAACGGAAAGAAATCGTTAACGTTCACAAGAAGCAATATTCTCTTTTTCTATCTACTATATAGAAATAAATAAAAAGACGCCTTTGTCTACTTACCTTAAAATATTTGCCTATGAAACGAATAAACTTAGCGAATGGCGGAAAAAGATTGCTCAAGTGAAAAGAATGAATGAAGATCGTAAAATGCTAAAGAAACTATAACAAGTTCTGTCGGTTCTCCACTAGAATACCACAGACGGATTACATTACCGTAAGTTTATAATAGGGTATTATGTGGGCAAATAAATTCTCTGTATCTTCTGGTAAAATTTAAATCTGTTTGAGGCAAAGACTGAGAAACAATTTATTTCGTAGGAAGTTTTAAGGTAAAGATAGAAATTGTGAAAGTGATGCTCTTTTCGCAATTCTAAATATTGGACGGCAAGGCCTGCCATAGTTCCCTGCAATCGGATCCATGAAAATCCGTGCTATGATATAACCCCAACTCCAGCCCTTGGCATTTTCTGATTCGATTAGATTTAAATGCTCGCAGCAGACACAACCGATTTTCAGCATAATATTACACTCTCGCACACAAGCAGAAAATCTACGATCTGTTTGATATATAGACGTAGTTTCAGCTAACGCGGCTGTTTGTCGCTTGATGATGTCAAGTGTTTCTAATTGACTAAAATATTCAGTATTTTTATATCGATGTAATGATACAAATTAACTAATAGTTGACGGCTTTTGGCAAAAAATATTCGTGTCTTCTACATACTAGTAATATTGATATAATTCCCTATTTGATTTGTCTACATAAGCTATCAGGCCGATAATGTGACACGTATGTATGCACGTGTAAGGAAACGCTTTGCTCCCTTACCAATTATGACGATATAAATAACTTAATAATAAATAAATATGCCGTAGCATTTTCTATACATGCCAGCAATACGGTTTTGGGTTCTTAGGTTTGAGAGGGTTAATATAGAAATAATTGGTTCACATGCTTAACGGTTCAGAAAATCATTCGATTTGATACCTAAGCCAGCACTAGCAATAAGACCATACGAGTTGGTACTTAAGGTAGTATTAACAATAAGATATACATAATGGTAGCGTTCTAATACAAGAAAAACTGAGACGATAACATGGTTGCGGGCAAACATGTTTGATCAGATCTAAGCTAGCATACGTAACAATAGGTAGCATAAGAAAATCGTTACAACACACATGGAAGTGAGTGTTGAGGTTGTAACGCAAGTATAGTCAAAACATCGATGTAACGGGCAGCACGCTTAGCCTTTCAGTCGTGTTACAGCAGCCAGAGAATTTCGCACTACGGAAGTCGTGGGACAAAAATATAATAACGATCGTTCAGAACGAATAAGAAACATTAAAAAGGAAAAAAAGCGTTAAACGAGAGTTGGGTCACCAAACTAGTTTTCCTCCACTCTCCCCAAAAAAAACGCTTGTCAAATAATAAATTCGAATATTAATCACAAATCCGGAGGTCCAAGTTTTTATTACAAATTTCTTGGAAGGAGTCCTAGGGGAGCCCTGAGCCTACCCTGCCCAAGAAGACTCGTTACAAATGATAAAAGAAAGGATTTTTGAATAAATTTTGATTGATTGATTGATTGAAAAGATAATGTTGTGATCATAAGGTAGTAAGATATTTACATTTTAATTGTGCGTGCTTATCCACGAACGATTAGTTGTTTTTTCTTAGGCTGTTACCACTTTAGCTAATATCTCCAGTCTAGTCGGATGCAATTGTTGTCATAACTTAATGCGATATGTTTTACCAAAAACAGGGACAAAGTCCCTCCGATTAATGCATAACTGCTTCTATGTTCAAAACCTTAGAGTGGTCGTTTGCGTTTCGAGCAAAGTCAGAGGCCGTAGATATATTTCATGTCAATATAGTGTAGGGAGTAAGTAATGAATTGAATTTCAAGTAAAAAGATGTGAACAACCAATTCAGCGAGGTGAAGAACTTTACTGTGCGAAAAACAAGAGCAAGAGCAAGAGAGAGGGAGAGAGAGAACAATTGACAGTCCATCCTTACACTTATACTGCCTGCATAATGGAGAGCATGCTTTTTTAAATAATTAATCAATCAAATAAAACCCTTTACACTCACACGTCATTGGAAGCCTTTTTTCTGTTTTTTTTTTTTTTTTCATAAGTGAAAAGAGCCAGTTGTGCAAACAAAACTTTTAAATTTATTTTTTAGTAATTGAATACAATATGATTTTTGTATGTTTTAATTGTTCTGAATATTTGGTCTTTAATTTTTTTTTTCATTTCAGGGCAGATTGTTGCAAAGTTGACGAACCGGGAAAATATCCTCATATTGGTGGATTATCTAAGTTCGGCAAGGTCAGTAAAACCATATACGTTTTGTTTACTGGTTTTAATCGAAAAGAAAGATATTTCCTTGATAAACTCCACATATATGCAATTGATTAAAGAAGGAAATGAGAACCTGGTGTAAACCAAATATTTTTGAAGAAAGAATTAAGCTTTTTGGTAGCAGCGTCAAAACTTCAACGAAAGTCATCTTAAGCTAACGTTACTCAAAAGTTATCGATTGATTTGTTAACCGATTTTGTATAATTTATAATAAAAGTATATACTCGGAACGATCGAATTCGATAAATGTTACCTTTCAGAAATCTTACAAATGGTTATTCGTCGGTCTAGATCAGTTACACCCTTTATTTTATCTTCATCGGTCTCAAGCCAACTTGCATAAGTAGCCGAGTAGCTCAGAATAGCGTCTATCTAGTCAATGTTCGGTGATTCAAATCTCGATGCTGTAGAGCTTGCTTTGATCAGTAAACACATAACACTTGCCCCCTATTCTCCCCATTTCTTTCGTTCTTTCTCTCTCCCCACTTCTTCCTGACCACTACTGTGTTATGCGGCAAAGGGTATACTCTGAGTGATTGATCATATCACAAAAAAAAAATCATCATAATTATCGGAAAGAAATTTTTTAAACCAGTTTTGACACTGGTCAATGCATCTTCTTCATACATATTCAATAATTTTTTTTCTTGCTCAAATAACATTTTTACTTTATTGATAGTAGAAAAGTAAAATGTTCCGGATTTTGTTGCCTTCGATTTTTCGCAGCTGATAAGGCAACAAACAAAAGCTATTCCGCAGAATCAAACAAATCTTTTCGAAAACAAGTCTTGCTATATAAACTCTTAAGATGTATTATAGAGAGAAAACGTATAGTAATGAGTCCAAATTTATTCATTCTTTACTCCATTTTCCTTTAATTTTTTATATCCATCAGCGAAGAAGAAGGGGTAAATTCACTTTGAAAAACGTTTCCATCGTCCAGAAGGAAGCTATAAAGACCTCACAAAGAATGTATATTCTTAATCAAATTCTGAATCTATTTAAGCATATCCGTCTGTCCATCTAATTAATGTTTGTTTTAAACATTCTTCTGGCCGAAAAAATGAAGGTATCTTCTTTAAATTTGGTATAAACATTGGGCGCTCTTGCACGGAGGTTCGGCTAAATCGCCCAAGGACACGCCCACAGCACCACGTGATCCTCTGTTTTTCAAAAAGGATAAAAATTGTTTTTTCTGGTCGTTACCCATAAACTTGAGCCTATTCAGACGATCCTGTAGTACCTTTATAAAAGTGGATAAAATCGTCCACGCCTACCCAATTTTATAGTTTATATAGTGTGTCACAAGTATATTTTTTTCAAAACCTTTGTAACGCACAGAAGCGAACCTCACAAACCCCATAAAGTAAATATATAAATTCTTGCCCGGTTTCAAATTCGGAATGCACTTACGCATATCCGTCCGTTCATCTATGTACCTGTCCACCTGCGTTGTATCTTTGATAAGCACTCTTTTGTTCGCAAAAATGAAGATGTCGCCTAAAAACTTGCAAAAGAATTTGAAAATCACTCAAACTTTTTAAAGAATACGTTTATAACACCCACTCGTCTACGTAAGCCCCCATGCTTTCTATGGTTTTTGCTTATTATTCATAAAGTACAACACGTACCGCTTTTCTGAAAATAGGAAAAACCAGCCCGTGCAATATTATAGAGTATGAAAATTTTTATTTCGTTGTTGTCCCCAATTCGCTTAGTAGAGTGAGGATCAGAAAGAAGTAAGGAAAGAGGAACTTCCGGTCGTAGCGTGGGAGTATTAATTGCAGCTGCGAACACACGTCAATTATACTTAAAGCATTGCTTATCGCTCTCGGGATTGGATCTAATTAGGGACGATATTTCAAGTATTTGTCTTAACTAGTAGGTACTCTTTGGTAACCCGTCCATTATTATGCTGAGTAATAAAAAATTCGGTCTCAATTAAATACCTATTCTTTTTTTATTATCATCAATTTTCTACAAGTTTTTTTTTTCATAGTTAAGACAAATACTTGAAATATTTAAAATTCTTTAAAAGAGAAAGACGCGTAAGAAAAACAGTAATAAGTAGAGAAGGAAAAAAATTTCTTAAAACAATATATTTGCAAAAATGTTTTGCATTTGTTTAATAATTCATTTCAATTTAGATTAAGAGATAGTCACTCAGTACTAACTAAAGAAACCTATGCAACTATATATACAATCCTTACTCTCTCTCTCTGAATATTTTAATGCATTTGTCATTGAAAAAGAAAACGAAAATTAAGAAAAAAAAAAAACTTATTAAATATAATTTTATGGTATTATTATTATTATTATTATTATTCTTATTTTTTCGTTAAACATTTCCATGAAAGGCACGCAATGATGAAAAGAATACAAAATGAAGAAGAGCCAGTAATGAGTTCTCTTGAATTTCATAAATGAAGAGAAGAAATATGTTTTATACGCGTTTTTTTTTTTTTTTTTATTTTCTTTTTT
>CCAG010012695.1:0-49603 GCA_001077435.1 Glossina morsitans morsitans
TTTTTTTTTTTTTTTTTTTATTTTCTTTTTTTATTTGAACGTCTGAAAGCTTCGTGTAGAGAATTATCAGAGACAGTCAGTCCGGGTGCTTGCGAGGGGTCGATGGAGAGACAGGGAGAGACAGTGAGGATTTGTAGAATTTTCATTAAAACGATATACAAAAAGTTTCAATTCACTTTATTTTATACCTACAGACTTAATAAATCCTTACACAAAAAAAAAAAAACTTTCTACCATTCAGTAAGGCATCCATCCATTCATTCATTTATGTATATCCGTGAATATACCTACAAAAGGCATAAATTATGTTGTTGTATGAATGCATTACATACTATTAAGTAAATACGTATAGAAAATGTCAATGTTTGTACTTTGGATTTATTTAAGGAATTATATGTTTGTGTTTGGCCCTCGGACCCCATCTTAACTTGTTCTCATATTGGTCTGTCCGGAAAACTTGCATTCACTCAGGCTTATTTAAATATATACATATATAATATATATATATATATATATAGCAAAAAACGAGTTTATTAATAATATTTCGTTTACTCTTTGCGACATTTCATTTTATTTTTCTCGTTATACGCTGTTATAACCGTTCTTTTTCTGCAGACTTTATCTTAACAGAGAATGTTCCTTGGATAATTTATTTACTTATGCTACCAAAACTCTTTCTTTTTAACTTTTTTTTTCTTTTTTTTTATATACATCCAGTTTAAGTTTATTTTGCCTTCCATGCCATGTAATATTGATGTGTTTCTTAACGCTCTTGTTGCCATTGCAATACATCAACATCAACTAACGGCAACCAGCCAACTGCTTGGCAAAAATGTTGGCATATACAATCGGAGAGTCCGGTAGCAGATGAAATCTTTAAATGCACTTTGGTAATATGAACAGAGAGGGAGAGAAGAGTAGGAAGAAAAAAGGAAACAATAATAACAAAGTTGACATTTTCTTATGATTAAATTCTTTCTTTATACCGGTGGTTTTACTGGTTATATTAGATTTGCTACATATTTGTAACGCATAGGCATTGTAGATCTAATAAGGCATATTGGTTTGAACTGGACAAACGATTTAACACCTCATCATTGAAAGGTGCTGCATAGTCGGGGGGAAACTACTCGCGACTGTCAAATCGATGTTTGCGAGGTTCGAATGTCAATGGGATAGACTATCATACTTTGGAGTAGGCTTCATATACGGTTCACTTAAAGTTATGTTCGCCTTGTTAGTACCTTTAAGCCCAAAAACTTTTTATTTTTAACTTTGCTGTTGCGTGTTATTTAAATCTATAATGTAATCGTACCCACTTTTGCTTATCTGCCTGTCCAGCAGTGTAAATGTGAGTTCAGATTTTTTCTTACCGCTTTTGTTTACAAGAATACAAATATCAACTGAATGGGAAAACTGGCAGCCCAGTCTTGTTTGTCTGTCTGTCCAGAAGTAGAAATTTAATTTCGGACTTTTCCCATCCCCGTTGTTAAGAAAAAATGAAATGTCACTCAATCTGAAAGCTTGGCTCGATTACCTAAAACCTACACTGAGTGCTATAAAGACGATGAAGATGATGGACTTTGGTTTTGGTACCTTATAAACAAATTCTTTATATTTTTTGTTCTTAATATTAAATAAGTTGTAGTCTTTTCTTAGGTTTTTAATATATATATAAATCTATCAGATTACTAAAACTATGCACGATACGATAACTGATCGATATATTGAGTGTAAGTATATTCGCAGTTTGCGTTAATGAGGGATATTAAATATTCCGTTTAAATCGTATATAACTTAATGCTGTTTTTTTGTTTTGCGCTTCATTACTGGTTTTTCAATTTCATTTTTTGTATATTTTTGCTTTTCCTCCAATTGCAGCTGGTAGTACAGGAGATGAATCGTTTGGGTATGATTGTTGATTTGTCACACGTTTCGGTGCCCACCATGCTTGACGCTTTAGGTTCTTCAAAAGCTCCTGTGATATTTTCGCATTCCTCTGCTCATGCAATTTGTAATAGTTCGCGCAATGTACCCGACCATGTTCTACAAAGAATTGTAAGTTGACCATATATCCCATATACCAAAAAAACAAAAAAAAAAAAAAAAATGAAAAAAAAGGAAAAAAATATTAAAAACTTTTTTTATAATTTGTTGTTTTTTGTAATAACTTTTCTTATGGCTGTACGCGCGTTTGTGTACGTGTGTGTGCCTGTGTGCGTGTGTGTGTGTGTATTCTTCTTCTCTTCCTCTTCCCGCATTGCCCTTCTTTCACTTTAATTAATTTCATATTTGACTAACTTCAAGGCCATAAATGGTGGCCTAGTGATGGTTGCCTTCTATCCGCATTTTGTTAGCTGCTCTGGTCAGGCTACGCTGCACGATGTTGTTGGTACGTATATACATACAGATATGGGCGCACAAACATATTTCAGGGCATATGTATGTGTGCTTCTCTTTTCTTTTCATTTTTTTGTCAGTTTCAATTCTGTATAAAATTAACAAAAAACAAAAAAAAAAAACAAAAAAAATAAAGCAAACTTTTTCTATTACTTTTGTTCTAATGATATTTCAAGCTCATATAAATCACATACGCGAAGTAGCTGGCGTTGATCATGTGGGCATAGGAGCCGGTTATGATGGTGTAAATCTGTAAGTTTTAAAGTTTAACGCAAGAATTTATTGTATCGTTATTGTATCCTAAAGGAAACATAGTAGTCTTCACGTGTTTATCGATTCAGGGCGTCTTCAATCGTAGGTGTAAACATATGAAGGGATAAAAACCCAAACGGTAGCTTACAAATAAATGATCAGCTAGACGGATACAGGAATGGACGTCGATAAGTAGTCATAGAACTGAAGACTGATTAGTAAATACCCCATGAAGGGAGAATAGACAAATGTACGCATGGACGGAAAATGATGGGTTAAATTAGAGTTAAATGAAAACTGATGGGCGGCCGGAAGTTCTATTTCTGGTGGGTAAAATCCAGGTAATAGGATTAGTACAACCATAAAATAAAAATGGAGGAATGTATTTCTGAGAATTATCAAAGGACCGTCATATTCTATACAAACATAAGCTCCCGGGAGAATCAGCACACGTTAGGACTTATAGACATGGATAAGTTAACTTAAAATTTAAATCATTTGCTGCACATTTCTGAGAGATAGAAATTAAGTTATAGAACGGATCGATGGACCCACATGGTTAATATGCGCTGATTATGGGACACACAATTCGAATTTTTACGATTTAGAAAAAGGACTTTTGAAGTTCTTTAGAAAATAAACTCCCGGAAGAATTAGCACACGCACAGACGAATGGACATAGATAATTCGACTTAAGATTGCACGTCAATTTTGAGTTGTTTACTTCGCATTTTTGGCAGTTAAAAATGGCGTGACAAAGTTAGTACAAAAATAATCACAAACAGATGGACGGACCGATACTGATAAATCGACTTAATCAAAATTGATTGTGCTGTGTATTTCTATTCCATATACGATGTGTATTTCCGAGAATAACCAAAGAACTGGAAAATCCCATATAAATATAAGAAAACGGGAAAATGCTAATCTAAAGATAGCGTAACAGAACCATGAACATTTGACTTAATCCCTTAACAAATTTTCCGTAACATTGCAACAATGTTGAAGGAAGAAGTTTGTTCCTACGTGCTACTGATTTTACTGACTGTGCTAACCCATCGATTTGTTCACTTCTTTAACGTTTAACTTTTAAAGGCTTTTTGAGAGACCAGCTGCGATGAGTTGCTTAGTGCACGCGAAAGCAGAAAAACAACTGAGGGAAACCTTGGTCAAGGACTGCATAGAGATAACTTTGAAGATCATTTCAAATTGCTTTAACGTCTCGCTTCTTAAAGCAGTAAATAGAACTATGTAGAGAGCAAAAATTCGCAAATTGTATTTTAAAAGTTTGCATGTACAGGCAGGCAGGCAGGCAGGCAGGCAACGAATGTGTAGGCAAAAGTTATTTGCTTCCTTGTTTTCATAACCATTGTTTTATTTGTTTTCTTTTTCCATCTTTCTCTTTTTGCAACAATTGCTTGCACATATTAAGTGTACCCAAAGGATTGGAGGATGTTTCCAAGTATCCGTATTTACTTGCGTCTCTCCTCGAGTCTGACAAGTGGTCAGAGGAGGATATCGCTAAGCTGGCTGGTAAAAATTTAATACGTGTATTTAAGGAAGTTGAAGCGGTAAGTGTTGAAAATTTTTTTCCCCTCCACTTTATATGATAATTTCAATGGCCTAAATTCCTATCTAATGTCTATGCCAACAACAAAACATTTATAGCTAGACTGATAAATGGTTAAATTAAAAGCCATAATAATTCCATTACTTAGAGGCAGGAAAATATACAACTAGCGTAAGAATGACAGGGTTTGTTAAGGTAACAAATGGCTGTCATAAGATATAGCTTTACTAGCCCAACAACCAGGCAACAATGTAACAACCACTAACCATCATAATACTAACAACAATGATAGTAATAAATATTTACTGTTCGAGTAAAAAGGCACAGGAAATGTTGCCAGTAACCGACATTTTCTCTATTTATTTATATTATCTTGTTTTTTTTCTTTTCTTTCTTTTTTTTTTTTTTTTTTGGTTCTTCTAATATTCTCTTTTAAAGGAAATTGTAAAGAAAAGTCTACTGTGTTGTGTGATAGAATTTCCTGTATTTGCTCTCTTTCTCTTCTTTATTTTTTAATGGTGGGAAAAATATCAGTCTGTCCAAATGTCGGCTTTATAAAAATTATATATTATGTTCTCTGCACAAACACACATACACATAAGGGGAATAGTTAATGATAATCTGCTTGTATGACTAGATGATGACCGGTTGGAGATATTTAGAGAAAGAATTTATTTTATAATTTCATTTCTGAAGAGTTTTTGTAAAATAGCTGAGATTTATTTGGTTTTGAAAGAAGAGCAAAGCATTGTTCTTCTACGAACTTATTCTGTATAAATTTATTTCTATGTAAAAAATTTTTGGAAATTATTAAAAAAAAAAAATTATTCATTTATCAGAATTTATTTTGTTATCGTATCGTACTTAGATTGCGACGCGTTTACAAAACCCTTTGTAAGTTACGGAATGTCTCTTATGCTCTAAATTGAGTCAGAGTCTTTTATTTATTCGTTTATTTATTTGTTTATTTCACTTATACATGACACTCGACTAAAACAAATGACAGTCGAGTTCAATTAACTCTTAAAGTAAGTCTTAAATTAGTTAATATTAAAACTTAGTATAAGTATAATAAAACAAGTAAGAAGGGGGAAAAAAGCATCTACACAACTAGCACAGAGCCACAACCGGTACAGGACCAAATTGCAAATGAGCCCCTATGCCATCGCAAACATGCATAAGTCTTTGCCTTCACTTTGTAATTTCCTTTTTACGAAACAAGGACAAAGGTCTAGATGAGAGTAATAAAACCTGTCTTAGATAAGTTTTTAGTGAAGAATTTTTCTGATAAGATGTAAATACTTTCGCGGTTAGTTGGGTAAACGAATGGATATCAAGTCAGAATATACTTTCTAAGAATTCTCCACGTCTCGGCTTAGGTCGACTAGACTCTCTCTTATAAGAGGATAGCTAGTTAAACTCTGCAGGTAAAAGTTAACGCTTTTCTTTATATGTAAAGCTAAAAACAAACACGTCTACATATGCAGAAATAGTCGCGTTTACCTTTTGAACCTTTCTAGAATTGCAACCACTCTAAATAGTATCGATTATGTCATTAAGCTTTTTTTTTTGCAAAGATTCCTGTAGTTGTAATCCACTTAGCCAAGGCTATAGGCCATAAGCCAATCGATACAATAATTTTGGATAGCAGAAAAGCTTATTAATAAGATGGGTGATGGCGAAATGAATGATAGACTTCAGCATTGCATTTTGCCAGACAATCTTTCAAAAGAACTTCATTTAATTAAAACAATGTGCACATCCAAATAAGTAATTCTTTGCATAAAAGATATGTCAGCAAGATGAATGCCAGGTACGTAAAATTCGCATTTCGAATCATTCGTACTTATTTGCGTTCAATAGGAATAAAACTTACCGTATGTTTCGATTCGTAACTACGGATGAAGTGCTGCCTTGGCAACTTTTGATTTGAATCGAGTTCACGTCTTGCAAATTCGGATGAGTTTTCTTCTCCAGCATTGATAAACTTAAAATAATCAAAAAAAGAATGTTATGACTAAATTTTTGTTTGCCGAAAGAAATTTCGTTGAAGGGCTATTTGAGAGGCAATACAACAACAGCAGAAAGATCGATTGGCAGCAGAGGTTTGAGTAAAGCAGCTTACTTGAGATAACAAACTGCGTACTGAGCTTAGTTGTTTGATTCCAAAGGCGGCCTATGGTATGGAAAAATCACCCGAGAGGTCTGAAGTATCAATTTTTTTGAATGACAATTACTTACAGTAGAGGGCAGAAAAAAAGAAGATTTTTCATCAAGACACCAGTGCGTAACAACTAAATCTTGTTTCTTGTGGCTTCTCATCCACTGCCAGAAAAAGCTCAACTTATCTCTTTGTAATACTAATGGCGATGTGAACACCTTGTTATGTTTGCTCTTGCAAACACAGTTTTACTCATTATTTGCCTTAATATTTAGTTTTTATTTTTTTTTATTTTGAATATATTTCCTATACGTGAATCAGGATAATAGCCGGAAAGAGAAAGAGGTAGGGGCCAGCCTCTGCCTTGTGCTCAATCGGTCAAGTGTTAAGTCTTTACCCACTGAGCATTCACTACAGCGGTCTACCGCACTGAAAGTTGAACCTGCTATGTCCGCTTGACTATGCGGCAGTTCAGTGCACTTGCTTTCTTTTGTTTACCAACACTGTAGACGTTAAGTTACATTCGTGGAAGTAAGTCTCAACTAAACCATAAAAAGAAACTTCCAAACTTTAAAAGCGAGAGTTTTTGCAAAATTTGTCTTCAGCTTCGGATTCGTTAGAATTTATACAAAACACATTGTATGTCTTCTTACCACTGTCTCACATGTACGCGCTGGATTTATGCTGTTATTAGTAAAAGAAACAAATATACCTTCTGGGTACAATCAAGAGTACATCTTCTTCACTAGCTTGCGATTTGGCCTATTCTTTGTCCGTCCACTGATTTATATGTTTGCTATACACCTGTTTGGAATACTTGGGGTAGCAAAAATTGACATAAGAACTTAAACTTATCCCTTTTTTTATTGCATCTTAAAACATTTGCACTATGAAAGTGTATTAAATTTGCAGGGAGATATGCAACATTCAGAAGGACTTGAGAAAGGTCCACTTGTTATTATACCGACAGATTTAGAATCACTTTCTGAACCCAAGTAAGCTTGTCTGCGCCTCTGTCCATCTTGTCTTCAACCTACAAGTAGAAATTTCTGAGATACTTTTGATACTTTTGGCCCAAGAGCGAACGCTGTTAAGGATGGTTCCGATCGGATCGATTTTTCTTTCTTTCCACTTTCCATGTGAAGCCTCATTTCGAAAAGTTTTTTAATGATAACAGGTAATGATGTAGGGTACATGGCTCGGGTCACACAAAATTTTATACTTGTTTTTAAGTGCTAGACTAAGTTTGAAAATGGACATAATTCTCTCATAACGGACCCTATAACATTACAAATTGCATCGTTTGGCATATTCAACTCAAAATTTAATGCACGGCTCCATTGTAACTGTGACGAACTTAATGAAGAAATGAGCTTAACCAGCGCAAGTATACGTCCAAAGTAAGCGAAGCTAGTAACTTACAATTCCCAGCGCATATTGATGTAAGACTTGGTGCAGATATTGCGCAAGGCCGCCTACAAAGCAAAAGCGTCTCGATTAACTAATTGACATGCCCAGCAATTATCTTTTAATTGTTATGGATAAGCTTAAGGTATTCAAAAATTCGAACCAGAACTAATACGGGATTTTTCCTAACTATTTGCCTCGTTTTATGGAAGACCTCTGCCAAAGACACTTCTTGCTCTCATTCTTTTTAAACGCATATCAATGCGTGCGCAAGAATCGTTCGACTGAGTCAAAATGCTTTTCAAACTCATTGACAAGAAACGTTCACACTGTATAGCCCAAGTTAATCTTCGTGACAAAACTGTCGGCGCCGTAAGCGATAGTGACCTTAGCTGCAGTGATGTGAAGCTGCAGAGGATAATGCGCGCATTAGAACATTTTATGACCAGCATTATAATTCCATTCCGCTAGAATTTTTCGCATCAGGGATGCTTACAGTTTCTAAGTACAAATGGTTGATGAGGTGCGAAATAAAGTATTTGCAGAAAAACTTAATTGAAGAAATTCTGTTTTTAAAGAGAATTTTATGATATTTTCTAACTTTATTGCTTCATTTTTGACACGTAAATATTTTAGTGTGTAATAAATGGAATTAAACTTGTTCTTTAAGCCTTTCGTACCGACGTCACCTCTTTTTCCATAACTTAACTAATTGAACTTGAAAGAAAAGTAAATGAAAAGATTGAAGTCATAAAAGCAAACTATTGTCATAAAAAAAAAAAGTGTATTCTTTAATAAAAACAAGTAAAAGGAATTTATATATAACACCGGCTGTGTGCGAATCTCTCATGTCCAACATCTTCTTCCTAAAAACGTCTCAAAAAATAGCTAAGTTTGCTAAACTCCACATTACTGTGTGGGCGCGACTTTTTTTCTGTATTCTGCGTAATATATATAGAAGTCTTTATCATATGTCTGTTACAGCCTACAAGTAATGAGCAAAAGAAATAGTTTACGTTGCACTTATGGGCGTGTCGTTTAAGCGATTTGACTAATTTTCACTAGCAACCTGCTTGCAAAGCACTGGAAAGTTTTTGTCAAATTTAAAGTTGACATCTTCGTTTTTGCGATATTACGCAGGCGGATAGACGGAGAGACTTCGATCCACGATTTGATGCTGACCATGAGTTCTTGCATGTATTTTGATCATTTTTCATGAAGACAATTATTGAGGAAAATTTTCTTTTTCAACTTTCTGACAACGTGGCAGTACTGGGTTGAAAAAACTATATCGATTTGGCAGCTATTCGATCATCGACCCATTGACGACTTTCTTGACCATTTCAAAACGTAACCGCAGCCAAGCTATGTTGCATCGATCTAATCAAGATAGTAATCAAGAAGCCCCATGTCTGGTGAGTACGCGTGGCGGAACTTCTCATTCGAGCTGCAACAGCGTATGCTTGACAACTCTTTAGCACTCTTTGGAGGACTTATTCAATTGATATCGGTAGGCATCTACAGAAACAGTTTCATTCGGGTTTAGCAGCTCGTAACACACTACTCATGGCTGATCCCACCATACGCGCAGCAAAACTTTATGCCGATGAATATTTCGCTTATGGATTAACCTATGATTTCTTGCACTGCGAATTGTCGGAGTAGGTTCACTTTTCATCGCCAGTCACAATACGTCACAGAATGCTTTTCTTTTTTCGCGCAATTTTGAAACGGTTCGAAATGTTATTTTCAGCTAAATCGTATGGCCGCCATTTTTTCTCCTTTTAGATGTTACCCATCGCATGTAAACATTTAGAACTAATTTAGGTTTTCGTCCAATAAGTCTTGCAATCCATTATCTTGACAGTTTTTTAGTCCTCCAGGCCGCTTTTAAACGGTTGAAACCAAAACCGACAATTGTGGTACGATGAAGCAGCATCACCATAGGCTTCTAAAAACGTCTGATGAGCTTGGGCAGCAGATTTTAATTAAACAGCAAAAATAATTAATGTTGAAAATGAAATTTTGGGCATTCCATAGTTAGGGTCTATGTGCATTGAGTAACTCAATCACACTAAATGGAAAAGCTGCTATCTTAGGTACAGAAAGGTCAGAAGCGTCGAATTTAATCGATGTGTACATTGACACGTCGCATTACTTTATTCATTTCCACTAATAGATATCGCTGACCAAAATACATACAAGCAGTTAATATACTTTAAGGGATCTGTGAAGCTTCTATTTGAGTGTTGTGAACATTTTAACAAAATGAGCATATCCTTATTCTTTGATGCTGGGTGTAGGAACGTCGCAACGTCTCGAATAACAAACACAAACTAGAGAAAAAAATGTTCACAAGTTTTCTTTCGTCGTTGTTATAAGGAAATTATAAATGAAATGGTAGGCCGTAAAAATTTATAACTAGACGAAGAAAGAGCGAAAGAGGATGAGAGAGAGAAGAACGAATATAATGTTTGCTTGTCTGCCAATAAAATGCAAATTTCTATGTCTTCGATGTTGAACGGAATTCTTCTCGCGAAAGAGAAATTTTGCAAAAACCATAGTGTGGAGCTGCTAGCACTAGGGGCATTAGTGAAGATACAAGACAGCCATATAAAAAGCAAAAGTATAATTTTCGGCTTAATTTTTTCTTAATTCTTATTTTTTCACCATTGCATTAATTGCATAGTCACTGAGCGGTAGCATAGCAGTATTATAATATCATGAGTTTTGCCATTAATAGCAAAAGCCGCCTTAACGATTATGAGGCAGCAATTTTTTCATATTTTTTGTTGTTGTTGAGATTTTTTTTTTTTGTGGACTTCTTTATTCCCCATATTCGTGTAATCTTACGAATCAGATCAAACTGAAAATGTTAAGAAGTGCTATTATATTAAAAAAAAAAAAATGATAAAAATCTGTGATAATTTTCCACTCGCTCTTGAACATTTTAATTGTAATAATTTTCCGCGATTGAAAGTTTTCTGGACATAATAATTTTGACTTTATTTTTTTTGTTTTTCTAGTTTTATGATTGTTAAAGAAATATGCAGATATTCATCCCTATGTTCAGTGAAAGCAAAGAAGTCATAAAAATGGAAAGAAAAACTCAGCATTGCCTTTAATTACTTTTGCCACTTTTGTTGCTGAACAATTTACAATGTATATATATATATATATGTAGGTATATGTAAGCTTGTGTAAATTTAGTAAGAGAGGCAATAAATTTCAGGGGAACTTTAGTAATAATCAACACAGCCCCACCACCAGCCAAGTACGCGACGACCACTATGATTGAGATTCTTATGTGTTATGTAATAACACTCAACGGCTTGCTTACTATGTAAGCTTTATGTACATGCATTGCAATTAGCCAACCAGTCAGCTAACGCTAACCAACCAAACAGCCAACCAAACAAGCAAGCAAGCAAGCAAGCAACCAACCGACCATCCAACCATCCATTTAATTCAAATAACTAAACCAAAGGCAAACATATGCAAGAATACGTAAATGAATGAATGAGTGAGCGACTGCAGTACGTGTGAGAGCCGTGCTTTAAAAAGAAAGCGAAAAAAAAAAAAAAACTATCAAGTAATTCATAAATTTATAATTAAAAATGCAAATTCAGAAAAAAAAGAAAAAAAAAGAAACGAAACGAAACGAAAAACAAAAAAAGAAATGTATAAAATGTAGAAAAATCTTTCGAAAAAAAGCCTGAATTTCTGCTGAAATATATTCAGAAGCATTCCGACCCTTTCGCCGACTGTTTAAACAAACCGAAAATGTATATCAAAAATCTACAAGGTTAACTGTGATGGTTGTAATTAAAATCTACTGCTTTTGAAATGTTATTAAAACGATTGCATCTGCATTTATTTGTGTAGGGTAAGTCTAACTGCGATACAGGAAATGATTCCTCTGTGGACTGCCGCATCAAGAAAAAAAAAAAAAAAGAAAAAGCGGAACTTAAGCTAAGCTAAGAGCTATGTAAATTTCATTTTTAAATTTGAAAAATTTTCCATTTCTTTCACATTTATTTTCGCAAATGTGTTGGTTAAGCACTACCACTAATTTCCTATGAAAACTCTTATGTGCACTAGTGGTATAACTATTAGTTTTACTTTTAACTACCATCCCATTGACTATTGTCGATCTTGTGGGTATAATAAGTTATCTATATAGATGACCTTACCTCAGTCTCATCGACTTCTGGCTGAATACGTGGCTTGAATGACGTTCGTTTTCTTTAATTCGTGTTATTTCCACGATTTACTTAGCCAAAGAATGCATTCACTAGGATAAAATATTGTGTCCCGTAAGATCGCGTTTTTTTTTTTGTCTATACACAATACGAGTATCTATGGAAGTACCTTGCTATCACGTTGTTTGTTGGCAGAGTTCATTTCGATTTATTTTAAAACAGGTTTGTTTATATCATTCAAAGACTTAATGTATTTGCTTGGTTTGCGTTTGGTAGCGCTTTTAATACTCACCACATTGCCCCAATAAGTTTGGAGTATCCATGAGGAATAGACCTTTGCCACATGAAAACATTTTGGTCACATCTCACTGATGGTCCAAGTCAAGTTCGACAATCAATTAAATCGGATCAAGAATTAAAGTTGTTTTTATTAGCGAGTAATGTTCCATCGAGCATCATGGACGCGCGTCCCCATATATACTGCATTTCGTTCTCCATCTTACATATAAGTATTTTTTAATTCTAGCTGGCATTGTCAAGCAGGCAAATATGACAAGCAGTATGTCAAACACCTTACTTCTCTTATAAACAGGACTTCTTATGTTTTCAGATGATTCATTTGTATTCGGAATAATTTGCTTTCCCTGAATTCATAAAAAATTGGTTGCTTGGATGAGGGGGAACCTTCTTTCTTTTTCACTGCATCCAACCATTATATCGTCTACATTAAATATAGGTAAAGAAGAGACACTCTTTGAATAGAGAAAAACTAAAGCGGCTAGAAGACAGTTCATATGTGACAAGAGATTTCTTAAGCAATGGGGCAAACACAAGGGAAGTCCAAAAAGGCCGATTAACTGTTTCGTAAGTAATTGATTGTTGTCTTTCTCAACGACGGGGATGCTAGAGAGTCGATTTCAACTTTCTTCATATGTGGTCGGTCTACATACTAAGCTAAAGTTCATGTTGTTTCGAAATTCGTTCCAAGTTCGTATCAGCCCCTTGAAAATAGCGTAAAGGTAAATGATTCTAATTTGAGCGGAATAAAGGGTGTACAGGTAAAATGGCAAACAAACGGGTAAGCGGGCAGATGGGTAAGGCAACAGGTGAAGGAGCATGCAAATACTTTTTTTTTTAATACGACCAATCACCTAGGGGATGTCCCTTATTCGTGTAAAACGGTAATGGTCAGAAAGAAGTCAGGAAAGAGAAAGAGATAGCGTGAGCGTAGTCGCATTTTAGTGGGTGTGCACAATCGGTGAAGGTTACACCGTTATCGAGGAGTACGGATTATAGCCACGACCAAAGCACTTGAGATTTCAATCCGCCAACTAGGACCACTCATGCGGGGACAAAGGTATACGAGTAGGAGGCTTGAAGGGGCAAGATGTTGATTGAATGAAAAACGAGTTGTGGGGATGGGATATACGTGTGGGCATTCATCCGGCAAAAGGAGAAGGCAGTCCGATGAATAGGCTTTGTTAAGATAGATGGACGTGGACAAGCGGAAAGTTAGAGAATTAGATGGGTGGACTTTCTCCCGAAGGAAAGAGAAACCGGGTCGATACACATGTTCGTAGGGAACAGAGTCGGAAGAAGATGAACTAATTGCAACAATTTAGAATCCTCTTCGAAAAAGAACAAAAAAGAAAAAACACTACCATCACCATAACAGTGAAAAGCAAATCTAAGAAAAGGCTTCCTACCAGTCATGCTGTCAACTTTAGCAGTTCACTCGCATTTCATTTTGACCCAAAATTTCTCTTTCGTTTAAATTTGAAATTTTTTAAAAAATTTACACGCCGCAAGACATAATAACATAGTTACGATAAATCTTTATTAAACGTTCTTGCGGCGGAGGCTGTACGTGGATGTGTCTGCTGCGTATAAATTTCATCAAATCAACATAAATATTGTTTTACTTTTACTTTATCGCCCAAAAACTTTTCTTTTGACTTGAAGTGAAATGAAAAACTATGGAGAAAAGTCTGCAATTAAAAAGTATGCACTTATTTGCACCGTTCATTCTACAAAATCATATATATGTATATATATATATGCAAGCACATATGTGTACATATACATATACATATGTGTAAATATATTTATGTGCGTATGTTATATGAATGCATATATTGTTCTGGAGTTTGTTTTCTTTCTATTATAGAAAGAAAGTATAATCTGTAGTTTGTTGCGTTTGCTTGTGAATGTTACTTTATGTTTTCCTCTCTCTGTCCCTTCCTGTTGCGTTTTACTTTCTTGCGACTGTTTATGAAGAGCTGGTTGTAAGCATTAAAGTATGATTTTGTTATAAAACATTCACACATAGTATGGGTGATTGTAACGTTAATACATATGTACGATATTACACAAAGCCACTCTAACTTTGTATGTATGTGCACTCTTTCTCTGTTCTATGTCTTCTTCTCATAGTTTTATAAGTTCCTTTTATTTTTATATGTGTAGTGAGTGCTCTCTCTTGGTTAAAGAATATGCGTTTATAGACGCGTATATATGCGTGTATATGCATTTGTAATTTTAGTGTTCAGTTCAGTCTGCAATGCAGTGAAAATAATGCCATATATTTTCTTGTTATTGCTCTTGCTGTTGAAAATTCTTTGCTCGCCTTTTAGTTTTCTTTCAAGATTCTTTTAATGCACCCGTCGCTTTTTCTATGTATGTAACTTTGCCGACGGTTGCTCTTTTCAAAAGCAATAAAAAGATAAATGTGGCTTGCAATGGAATCTTATTTGCACATTTGTTCAAGCTCAAGTGGTGGCCATGGATAGATGTTAAAGTATGTACTTAAAAATAAGTGGTCTAAGCGTTGGCTCTAAAGATACCTTTTACTCTTTACTCTCTCTCTCTCTTTGTCTCTCTCTCTCTCCTTCTCTCTCCATTTTCCTCTCTCTCTCTCTATGCTTCCTATTCCCCATCGCATTGAATTATCTTTTCGAATAGAAAATAAAAATCGTTTTTTTTTTTTTTTTATTTTCTTTTATTTTTCAGAAGTTGTTCAAGAGATATTTGTTTGGATAAATATCTGTAAAATAAAAGGGCTTTTCTGCTTATACACATATATACATATCAATAATATATGCAGATAAATACCCACAATATACTCCTACTTATAATATTCATTGTCTGAGGATATATTATGGTTCGAACAAATGATATTTCCACCGCATATATCATCAGCATCACTCAACCATATGTTGATCGTTTAAATGTTTTCGTGAAAATATGAAATGTGTGATACGCCGTATATAAGCGCATCAAAGGATTGTGCAGATGTGTGAGGAACGATGGGCGATGAGTTCGTCCTAAGTTACTGAGATCCCTTAAGCTTTATTAAGCGGATAAAGTTTCATTGCAGCCATCGTTTACGGATAGATGTGTAAAGGACATAAGATTTTTTTTACTATTAGCGATAATCCAGCAGTAGCTTGGAAAGTATGCATTACAGTAAATTAACTAAATGTTGTGAAATTTTCCTGCCAATGTAGATGCATGCAAATTTTCTACTTTTACTGCAAATACGCCATTAAGGATCTGCTCATCAGTAGCTCAATACTAATTAGTTGAGTGTAGTGAACTTTCCTCAAGTGTCATAGTCAAACTTCGGCAGACTAAAGCAAAGCCAATTCGTACATACAACCACCTGAAATAGATGTCTATTGCTACTATTCAGGCTGCAATTCAGGGCTTTCCGGCTGGTCCGTCTTAAGCAGGCTTAAACAATTTATAAAGATTGTGTGGTGTAATTGGTGGCTTTCCTTTTTCTTTATTACCTTCTTCTTATCTTATGTCTTGGCATCCTGTCTAGTAGTCTCTTGATGAAGTGTTTTTACTGGTGATGGGGAGAAGGCACATACATGTATATAAATATAGGATGGATATACATATATATAGAAAGAGTGACATATTATCCGCCTAAGTAGCCGAATAGGCAAGAACCGCGACTACCAAGTCAGCGTTCGTGGGTTCAAATATCGAGTGCGGAAAAGTTTCCCTTGGTCGCAGCTACAGTAGGTGCTCTGTGTGGCATAACACTTATCGATTTGGCATACATCCAGAGGGTTATGGCCACCACCTCCCTATTTCTTTTTCTTTCTTCCTCTTCTTTCTTTCTTCCGTGTTTCATCTCACTAAAAAAAAAGTTTGCCCTTTGTTCTAAGAGATAGCGAAGAAAAGCGTAATATCTGCTTGGATAAATGCCTAATAATTTAAGTGCTAAAGAAAACACAATATTTTTTTTGGATATAGAGAAAAACCAACGTAGTGGTCGCGATCGAATAATATACCACATCTTGTTCTTGGACACGGTTATGAGCAGGAATTATCATTACTTCGCATATGGATTTAACTGGACACGTGATGGTTAGTTTCGAGGACGGTTTTTTTTTGATTTGCCATTTGACTTTTACTACTCTTGTGCTCGTTCTATAAAAAAAAATTTGCTTCGTGCGCTACAGCAGTAGCGAGTTGTGGCTACATAAACTAAGAAGCTCTTCTTCACTTATCAAAGGATTTTGTAGATTAGAAGTCTCTGCCACCAAGATTTTTCCCTACAGGATAGGCGACAGGAACGTATGTTCAACACTGTCGATCTTCTTGGGTATCGGCGTAATTTGGACTGTCCTGTGCTATGCTTATTCATAGGTATTGCCACCTCGAGCTCAGTCCCCTAATCTCAAGTTTACTCATTTGTCCCGGTGTTGCCCACATATAATAACACCTTTAGAATAATCTACATATAGAGGTTTTTGCCATCATTCCTAATACTGTTACCTTCAACCATTGTTTTTCTCTCCCCTATATCTGCAGGGGACAACATCTGTGTGGTTGGTTATATTTAAAATAAAAGGAAAAGAAATTGTGTGATGCTCACTTCTTCAGAAGACAATTTAGAAGAAAAACAGAAAATGACGTAATTAATAAATTAACAAATCGAGTGACATGAACTTGCTGTCAGATATTAACCATAATTCTCTCAATTTTGGTATCTCGCTATTTATATTTTGAGTGTAATAATGGACATAATAGTAACTTGTCATTAAAAAGAGCTTTATTTTTAGAACCATTTGTCAAAGCGTTTACTCCATATCGAATAAGATACCAATGAAATATAGGGTTTAAAAGCATCAACGGCTTCTTCTGCCGCCGGAAATAGTTGTTCGCGCAATTCTTGGCGTTCGAGAACAAAAAGGAGTCGTTGGGTGCGGAATCAAGACTGTATGGCAGATAACCTAATGGGGCGTTTAAATAATCGATTGTTGGAACAGGTCTGCGGAAGCTTGCATTGTCATGATGAAGAACGATTCCGAACGATGATGTTTATTTGTTTTCTTGGTTTAAGCTAAGACTTCCGGCAAACAAATAATTGTGCTCTGTTAAAAATTGATTGTTTAAAATTCTCCCAAAGCCAATGATTACTTTTTCCAAAAAAAAGCAATCACTTGATTCAAAGCGCTTAGATCGGGAACAACTTTTATTTGATTCATCTTAGGGCGTGCGCAGACTCGATTGCTGTCTATTTTGCAGCTTAGAAGCATAGATCCGTGACACATAATGTATTACGGGTTTATGTATGGCTTTTGAATAGGATTTTTTGAGTGTTTGGTTGCACCAATCGACCGGAGCATCTTTTTGGGTTTTTTTCAAATCAGATGAAATCTAAAGAACATAACATTCTTATCGGTTATGATGCATGCAATATTTTGTATTTGCTGGTGGAAACAATGTTTAAGGTTGCCTCAATCTCAGTTTGTCAAATGTCGAACTTGCATTATCGGTTTTCGTACAGCACCAATGCTTCTCGCCGCAATAGCTAATTCTGAAGGACTTTCAAGACTCGCTGATAAACGAACGGCGGTCGCGATTGAGTTCGTTACACCAGTCGCCGTTTACTTCGCGATTTAAAGTCGCGGTTTAGTTCGTTACACCAGTCGCGGCCAATGTCAAGAGATGGCAAAATTAGAAGTAAGTCGATCAATGCACACGTTCATAGTCAAAATCAATCATCGCATGAAAAATTTTATTGGTTAATTCCGCTTTTGCGATGAAACACTATTTTTCGAATCTTTTAAAGAACCCCAATGGTGTTCGAATGCATAGTACAAGATAGAAAACTTTCAATAAATTGTATAACAATGATTTTATAAATTATTTATTAATTCAAAACTTAGCCTATATGATAATGTGGTCTTTTAAGTACTCGTTCAAAACGCGGTCTTTCAGACTTGTATGTTTCATTTCATTCATCTTTTATTATGGTGCTGTTTGGCGTTCTCTAACCGGGACTTACACTTAGCACTCGCTAATCTGCCACTCGTTGTACTTAATTCAATTTGGGGGTGCTGAGAGAATACACATGCTCTATGGGGTCCCTGAATTTCTATCTGAGCGTTGCAAGCTACTTATTGGTCAATACCCGACTCTTAAGCATTGTTTGCATGGATAACGCAGTTAGGCTCATATATGTCGCAAGCGCTTTGACAAAATGAATAAATCGTTCCCGCTACTTATTGATCAACACCCGACTCTTAAGCATTGTTTGTCCGGACAATGCTGTTATATTCATATAGTGAACGTTCTTTTGCGAAAGTGAAGCTGAGAAAAGCCATGACGCACAACACAGCGGCCTTACAATTCTTATGCAAATCAGTGCATGATAATAGATACGATTTACCTGGCAAAGGCATCTTCTGTTAAATAAATTATTTTTGAATTCATCTTTTAAATTGCTAACAACTTGCTAACGAATTTGTTTTCAAAACTTACTTCTGTTTATGGGTTAAATAAGAAAACTTTTTTATTTGGTATCGATATCGAAAACAAAATTTTTCTCGATCTACTTCTCTGACATAGTTATCTAAATTTTTGATAATATTTTTGTGTAATTTGGTTTTTTTTGAAAAGTTTGAAGAAAAAGAATTTTTTTTTTGTTTTTGTTTTTGAGATTCACTTACAGACATAAAGAAAAACTTTTTAAATATTTAACCACTTGTGAATTGAAAAGTTTTCCCAGGTTATTTATCTATATTGATAGTAAACTAAAGTTTCGAGGGAAACTTGAAATTTGTGCTTCTACTTCTTACAGCTGAACTCAAATGACCAATGACACGTTTTATGTAAACAGAAGGCAGTAGAAAATTTGATATCAAAATGTGAAACGCAATAATGTTGTCCTGTTGGCTAGCGTATGCATGTTTGCCAGAAATCTTTGCCTGTTCCATATTAAATTAAAACTAATAAAATATGTTGGTTTTTATGCCGAATAAATGCTTGAGTTAAGCTCGTTTCTTCTTCTTCTTTTTTTGTTTTTTTTTTTCTTTATTTCATTATAAAACAAAGCAAAACTATTTCGATTGTTTGCTAAATAGAAATGAGGAAAAAGTTTTTAAAAAGAGAGAGATAGAAAGAGAACGAAAGAGAGGGAGGGAGTTAGGGGGAGAGAAAGCGAATGGTAAACATAGTTTATGTGTAAACAAGTGAAAGCTTTAGACGCGTTGAACGCGTTACTATAGCCCATAGAGAAAACATTTTTTTGCTTAGAGTTGAAGTAGAAATTCCAAAAAAACACAAAAAAAAAAATTAAAAACTTTAAAAACTACTCTAAACTTAAAAATCGTTTAACAGTAATACAAAACAATGGCCTTAACAGCAACGTAATAAATAAAAAATAAAAATAAATTCCGAAAACTATGAAGATATGAGTTTCATACATACATATATATGTATGGGTATATATATATATATATATATATATGGGTATATATATATGGGTATATATATATATATATATAAAACTGTAGGCATTTGAGTGCGGTTTTTGAACACTGATTACACTGAAAGTCCAACCAACACAACAACATACAAACAACGCTCACATATTGTCTAAAGTGTTGTTTGCTTTACGTATAAAGCGCAAGAGATGAAGCCAAGTGTTTCACTTGCAGTTTATTTTGTTTTCTTGCTTTTGTTTATTTATTTATTTATTTTTATTTTATTATTGGAATTTTTAATACTTGTTTGTTTTCATGTTTCTCGTTCTCGTTTTGTTTATTTTTCCATTTACGTATCCATATATATATTTTTCATTTTCATTCTTTCAACAGGTACGTGATCAAATGGAACTATTAAAAATACCACCCGTTGACCAGTCAATTCCACCAGAGGATATTATGGGCAGATCCTATTGTCGTTATCAAGGACCAAGAACGTGATTACTTATCTTTAGTTACAATTGTTGTTGTACAGTAAACTCATGTATAGTAACAAATGGCTTTAACAGCCATATTGTCTTTACTTTCATATCGTTGTAGTTTTTTATAGAAAAAATTGAAAACAAAACAAAAAAAAAAAAAGAAAGAAAAACATAAGAGAAAAACACAAAACCACAAAATAACTAAAAAATACAAGAAGAGCAAATGAAAAAAAAAAAAAAATGAAAAAGAAAAAAACAAATAATTCTCAAATTTTTTTTTTTTTTTTTAAAAGGAAATTTGGCCAAAATATAGATAAATATTTTGTAAATATTTAAAAAATAGCAAAAAATAGCAAAAAAAAAACTTATGCATAAAAATAACTTCTGAAGAAAAAGTCTGTAAATATTTAAATTAATATATAGTAAAGGCGTATAAGTTTTTATAAAAAAAAAAATTTTTTTATTCAATTTTTTTTAAATTTAAATTTAAAATTTTGAAATTATAGAAAACTAGCAACTTTAAAATTAACTCGTTAAAAACATTTTACATTCACTTTAAAGCGAATCTTTGATACCCATTAAATATTAAGCACTAAAAATTGTAAAGTTTTCTCGACTTGTGGTCGTGTCAGTCAGACGATTGGAAAAGAGATTTACAAGGTGCTCTTGTTGGGTTGAGTCCCAAATCACTGCACCCTTCCTTGTTTGTTTATTCCAAGCGTATTTGCGTATTGATCACTTACAGGATGTCGGTAGACGTTTGTGCCAAGCTTAAGATCAATATCTGCCTTGGATTTTAAAATACGCATAGTTTTTGCTCTGGCCTCTCTTGTGGCCCTTTCGCTAATCAACGCAGAATATTCATGCAGCATAGCATAAGACAGCTGGACTTATGGATAGATAGTTGATTAGGTGGAAATAGTTAGACCGATGTAAAATTTAACCTTGATCAGGAATGCAAAAATTTGATGGAATCTCTGGTGAGGATTTTCAAACGTTTACTAAAGAAAAACTAAACTTAGTGCGTCTTTAGTCTTTCATGGGTGATACATAGGAAAATGGTTAAAAAAAGCTTTTAGAGCGGAAAGCATGGCATAATTTTTTTGATTCATATAGAAATACTGCCGTGTAAAGCGGAAATTGAAACTCGTGAAGGAATTTGATGAAAGGCAAGCACAGGTTTTAAGTCATTTAATTCTCTTGGTTACTTGCATTTAAGGAATGGTTGAATGCCAACAAGTGGAAATGAAAGATTTTACTTCTATGAGCATAACCATGCGCCATATGTAAATATGAAACCGGAATTTTTGTAAAGTTTTGTATGATAATTTTCTGATGCCATGCCTTTAAACATCTTCCACTTTTGCCGCGAGCTAAAGCGTTGCTCAAGTGCATGTCACATCGAGAAAGACAAGTGGTGATTTGAAGCATTCCAGTTTGCTTAGTAAGAATCAGAGGTTGGAACATCTCAGTTCAGTGCTCCCAATGCATGGTGGTTTTGTTGTATGGAAAGATGGATGGATGATGTCAAGTAAAAAAATGATGTTGTGTTGCCGTTTTTGCTCGACTTCGCTTCTTCTTTTGAACAACGAACGATTCCAATCGATTAATTGTTAATTAAATGCCAATAACAGCCCGTACTTTCTGAGGCCAGCCATTGACAAAAAATTATCTTCCTAACAAGGTGATTCAGTCTCGCAGGCGTATGGCTGGATATACCTATATAAGTTTACGTCTTGGATTCTCAAACGAAATTAATTTTTATCCCCAGTTAAGATAAGATGCAAAAATATTGTTCGGGCAAAGATATTGTGTGTGTTAAAAAAAGTATTTTTGCGTTGGGATTTGCGTTGGCATTATGGCTCCTAGCTATAAAAAAAAACCTTGTTTCAAGCATGTATGTCCTCTAAGAATGGCGCTAAAGTCATTTATGGACTCCTTCCGGTTTCATATTTACTTAGCTGGTAAGTGAAGAGAGATGTTTACTTAGCTAAAAGGAAAACTTCTGCAACTGTCTATACAACATTTCACAGTAATATTAATTTTGAAGACTTTTTTCTTGTTTTCGGGGTATAGGATGCCATGATAACAGTTTGCTTTAAATTTCTAAATAAATTTTCAACAATTAATAAAAAAAATTTCACATATTTATTTACTTTCTTTTTTGAACATATATAAATATTTAGTTTTTCAATCATATGTATCAACAACCATCACATTATTGAGTTACTTATCAAAAGAGCTCGTACACAGTTTCATGTTTACCTCCACACATATTTAGGCTCATTAATTATAACAGTAACCTTCATGTGTGCATATATGTGTAATTAAGCACTAACAATAAAGTTAACATATGCACACTTTTACACACACATACACACACACACGCAAATGTGCACAAACAATGATAAATTTTACAATCATTAGCAACATATTATAGCGTTGATAATATTTTGTGAGTGAATGGATAAAACCTCCTGTCCATGTGTGTGTGTGTGTGTGTGTGTATGTGCTTGAGTATGTACGTGGACACATTGAATAAAATGTAAAACAATTGCCCAGACCTGGATATGTTTACAAAAGTAGGCTAACAGCGATTTATTACTGCCTCACAAATTAGTGTGTGTACGTTAACTATTTAGCACAAAATTATACAAACCACAAATGAAAGGGAATAAATTATTTAACGTCAAATACAAATACAAATACAATTGTTTTGTTTTACGCTATATTTATCAAATAGAAACTTATACATATACTTAGACAACGGTTTACTGTATATATATATATTCTCTTCTTTTTTTTCTCCACTTACTACATATTTACATATACTTTTTTTTCTATCATGAGAAACATTGAAAGCAAAATTTGTTGTTCATTTAAGAGCCGAAGCTGTAAAACTAAATGGATAGCAAGTAATAACATTATATCTATATGCATTATATAAAAGTGTATTGATGCGTGTGTGTGTGTAAGTTAAGTCAATTGTCAAAAAGTACATAGAATTTGTTTAATTAAAATCAACAAATTATTGAATGAGTCCAAGCAAAAGGAAAGACTTTCTGCTTTTTCTTGTTCTCATAATTTAATTAAATCAAGAAAAGACAGTATTTTCTAAAAGCTCGCTGCATAATGCTGTATATGTATTGTTTCGCTTGTAAGACCCCACTGACGTATGAATGTTATTAAAGTTACTTCATCAACACTTTTTTCTACAAAAGATTTTGATAAAAGGCAAACAAAGCTATTCAGAGACTTTTGTTTGTATGTATATACATTGTTTTAATATGTCACTCATACGCAATGAGAATGAAATTCATGAGAAATCCCCTGTATTTATATTATTTATTTTGTTAGAAGAAATCAAAAGAGTATTCTGTTAGCAAAATATTAGGTGTTTGCAAAAATTTTGATCAAAAACTTCTACAAGTAAAAATGATTAAAAAAAATGGGAAATACCAGTGTACATGACGGTTGAATTCGATGGTTTTAACCTTTCTCTACATTTTCTCACATCTACATTTTCCATTTAATATCATTAATTAATTCGACGTATATAGGCGCTAATCGTTAACTACTCAAAATTCCTCTGCTTCCAAATTTACTACTTTTGTTGCTTATTTAAAGAAATCTGTTGTCGAAGGCCACCAAACAACTTTAGAGGTTTATGGTGATGCTGGTCCATCATACCACAATTGTCGGTTTGGTTTCAATGGTTTAAAAATGGCTACACGAATTGGCTGGAAATGGCATTTTTTGAGACGCTGTTTTGAAGTTCTGCCACACTCCGCATACTCACTAGACATGGCGCCTCTCGATTACTTGTTCAGACCGGTGGAGCATGACTTGGCTTGTATGCGTGTACGCAAAGTCGAAGAAGTGCGAGAAATCGGCCGACGGGCGGATCGCTGCCAAACCAATATAAGTTCTTCCGACATGATATTGCCATTTTGCCATGGCATACATGTAAAATGTTGTAGAAAATGATGGAAGCTATTTTGATTAACATATATATTGCATCAATTTTCCGCAATAAATGCCTTTTTAAAGTGAAAATTGAATCAACATTTTTGCAAACCCCTAATAATTGGATTCGAATAGCGGTTACTGTTAATGATTATCATCTAGGAAATCTAATGATTGTGATTGCGTTCGTAAAAGTGAATCCCTATTATGACATTGGGCTCTTCTTTGAAAATTAATGATTTAATTTTTTATTTTACTCCTCTAAACTCAGATTTTATGTATTAAGACTTCATCCATGTATACACTACGAGTGACTAAAAGTGTATGCACCTAGAATACAAAATGAAGAATCAAACAAAAAGTTGTGATGAACTTAACAGTTCAACTATAATGCAATTGATTACAAGTAAAGAGTGTTCATTACAAACAGTGAGATTACATACAAATATACGAGCCGCTAGATGGTTAAAGCGTAAATGAGTAGTACGTATGCTCAAAGGCATCAAAAGGATTTTTAGCAATACTTTTATTGAATAAATGAGTAAAACAACAAAAATTTTATCATATATTACTTAAAAAAATCCACCCCCGGCGTTCCCTTTCACTTGCAAATAACGTTACATGTAAAGTCTATTTCTTTCCTCGCATTCATAAGTCTACCCTGTTACGAAAATACTCAAAGGCGTTGAAGCCCATGAAAGCAAATTTAAGGGCATATATGGTAGCTTTGAGTATAGCAATGAATAGGAGCTTAAGTTAACATAGCACGTTAGAAAATACATTTTTAATACGATATTATCAACATAATCAAGAAAATTTTATACTTTAACTTAGAAAAATGTTTCTTCAAAGACAATCGTTAATGTGTGTAAATGGTGGGTATAATAAGATTCGTTTAAATTATTTAGAATATTCCTTGTTATCATTTTATCTGCACTTTTTTTTTTTTTTTTAAATAAAATTAATAATTACTGAAAACTTTGGTATCAAATTACTCTTAATAAAAAAAATGAAAAAAAAAAAATATATAAATTAAAAAATGAAACAGTAACTAAACTAAAGAAAAAGACTTTTGAGAAATATTTGTAAATATTCTCTATCACTAAAAGTAAAAAAAAAAGTAAAATACAGCGTAAAATAAATTTGAACTTTGTCACAAAGCTATAATTAATATGATTCTAAATGTAAAAATATAAATACATACATACAGACGAATATTTATGTTTACTTCGTTTGAATACAAATCAAAAGAAAAAAAAATAATATACGCACAAAGTAAATAAAAAAAATGTAAATGGATGAAAAAAATATTTAAAATGAATAACAGATTTGCTCAAATTTAGCAAAGAGCCACAAAAATTATAAAAATAAAAAAAAAATAAACAAAAACGACAAACAAACAAAAAATAACAAATTTACGGAAATAAAAATCAATATTAATTCTTTTGAAGAATTCTTTTGATTACAAATTACGAAACTGAGGTTATATTCCGAAGAGGAGAATCATTTTAACCGTAGCTGTACGCATGTCTTTCTGCTGAAATTATAATTGTGATCTCTAGTCTTTTATCTGAAGGGAAAGCGAAGGTTTTCTAACCATTTCCGTGGGGACTGCCATATATCACGTCAGGGCATCTTTTTATTGCTCAAAGGCGTAGAGAAATAACTAAAGTGTAGGGTTTCTAGGGTGGGAAATTATAAAAAAGTGCTGCCAAATCATGTAAACATCCGTGGCGACAGATATGTTTTTGATTCGCTGAATGACTAACACGAAGGCGAAGCGGTATACATACCGTATTTTTCGAACTATAAGAGCCACTTTAAAATTAAAGAATGATTTTCGGGTCAAAATTTTTATTTCAGTTCATATTCACTCTCGGTACTATCACCCGTCTCGCTAATGTCGCCGTTCATATCACTTTCATCTGATCTGTTGTTCTCGTACCTCACGTACCCCAAATTTAAAGACGACTTATTGAAAAACTATTTCAATGTGTTGTTGTATATATATTCGAGCCATAAGGCGCACCGAAAATTTGAATCCATTTTTCTATGTAAAACGATGCGTGTTATAGTCTAAAAAATACGGTATACGATATACGATCTTATAATCAAATATCGTACTTCAACTGAAGGTGTACGTATTACGCGATTCGGTCTAACCTGAACGAACGCAATGTTTTTTTTGTTTTGTTTCCATATCCTTTTTCTAGAAAAAAAAAGAAAATAATAATAGCTATAAAATAATGAATTTGTAAAAAAAAATGCAATATTTTATAACTAAACCTAAGATCATATCGTATATTTAATATTAAATCTAAAACAATTATATCTATCGATAAAAATAAAAAACTTTAGCAAAAATTTAACAGAACCAAGAACTTATAGATAAGTAAAAGAATGAAAAGATTACAAAAAAAAAACAGAACCTTTGCATAAAACTAAGTTATCTTAAAAATATCGATAATTTTTGTATATAGTTACCGAACTTTTTTTTTCTCTTCCTTTTTTGTTAAATAATGAGGCTACGAATAACAAATAGTTTTCATTTGTTAACAAAACTAAAAGAGGCCAGGAAAGTTACAAGAGAAAAAAATCTCCCACAAGTAGAACTAAGATAAGATCTTCTTATCTTGTAAGGTTTTCTTTTTGTCCTTCTTTTTCTTCTTCCTCATAATTTTTGCTTTTTTACACCAATGTCGTAGAAGAGGGGGAAAAAAATGTTTGCTTTGAAGCACATAATTGGAAATTATTAAAATAATTAAAATGAATATTTATTATTGTGTTGCGTAAATGTCAAAGAATTCTTGAAAATAAACAACAATTTCTTTCTTCTTTAACTTTCATTTCTTCATTTATTAAACTAATATGATTTGGAATGCTTATTACTTATGTATGTATTCCTTTGTATTCCTTTTGTAGCTAATACCCAAGTATTTTTAAAATAAATTTTAAATTAATATATGAGAAACGACAAAGACATAGTCATAGTCATAATCAAGGGACAATGAATTTTAAAGAAATAATTATTTGACATTCTTTTCTATTATTTTTTAAAGAAATTGGTGTTTATCGTGCTTAGACGGTATAAGAGATAGAGAAAGAGAGAGAAAGCAGCACAACTTTTTAGAATCCTTCGTTAAATTTTGCAATATATCCTTCAAATTGATTGAATAAAAGTTGCAAATATTGTCTCTTGCCACCATTCTTTGGTACAAAATATGCCTACGAGAAATGTATCGTAATGTCGTTCCCTCCACTTCAATATAAAAGAAAAAACGATTTTGTGTAGCTTAGCAATATTCATACCAAGCCTTATTATATAAGTTGATGTAAGATTTTGCTAAATCTTAACCTCACCGGAAGTCAGATGGAAGAATAGACGAGAAGATTTGGTGTAAGCAAAAGGACATTCTTCTTAGATGTTAGATTGCTAAACTGAACGAGAAACCATTCGCTTGAGTTAAATGTATATCGTGTTTGACGTATTACATATCGTATGCCTTCCGCTTTGTATCTCTAGATATTTGGGCAGCACTTTGTAAGTAGTTGTACAAGCTGCAAAGCTTGGCATGGTTTGTTAAACTTTTCTTTTTACCCACTACCAACTCATTAATCTCTCTTTGTGTGTGACTTTCGTCGAGATAGGAGTTGACAAGAGAAATACAAAAAAGGTTTAATGACTTTATATAATGACTTTATATAAATTATAGAAATTTGTTAATATCAAGTAAAGCGCTATTCCACCGTACATGATTACAGTTGTGCCCAGTGCAATGATAAACACCTCTGTATTATAAACTCTCTTGTACATGATATTTACATAGCAAACCTTGTAGTTATTGATTTATTTTAATGTGAGGAAGCATTCAGTGTATTTTACTGCTTCATCCAACACGGTGACGGGCACAAAGAAGTGAAGAAAGAACAAGAAACAAAGAAGACCAGAGAAAGAAGAACAGAGAAGTTATTCCTGTCGACTAAACATTCACTATAGCTGCGACCAATGCATACTGTACCGCACTTGAGATTTGAAGCCGCGAACATTGGTTTGGTAAACGCGATGCTTACTTACTCGGCTATTCATTGCGGATTGGCCTATTGCTTTGACCTATGGTTTTATAGTTACAATAATAATAAATTAAATCAAATGCGGCGAGATAGAAAAAACAGTTATTGGTGCTCGCTATCGCGAGATGATAATCAAGGCAAGCAAGAAGAAAGCAAGAAGCTTCCTGCGACATAGGTATAAAAGTATACGAAACTTTTTTCTCTAGATTCTTCATTAAAATCGTCCGATCTTTGCAATGCTGTACGCATCTTTGCTGGTGTGTATATAAGCAAATTCTTGATTAATATAAATGGAGCATTTGATTCACTAATGACAGGCTGTCTGTTTTTTTTCATAGTTATTACGCTTTCGAACCAAGAACTATGAAGCATGAGTAACCGAGTACGCAAAGGATCGCGATTAACAACTCAACGTTCGCAGTTTGAAATCTCAAGTACAGTAGAGTGCTCAATACAGTCGACCATACGATCTAAGTTATCCGGCAGCGTTTAAATTCACACTTTGTAAGTTTAATCACAAAAAGCCAAGTAGTCACTTTACTTTCCAATCATTTTCTGCCAGCGGCAAGAGAAATTTAAGTGTTTAAAGAATCATCAAAGCATTCCAACATCGAGTTTCAAGGTTAATAAAAGATCGAGATTAAAGAGTTAAAGATTTATGCGATTGTTTTCGGATGATTGTGTGTAAGTAGATTAGCAATCCACTCTTTAGGTAGTCAGGGAAGCAGAAAAATGATTAGATGATGCCTGTTGACCGTGACATCTTGTGAATGCGTTCGCTTCCCAACAAACATCCGTAGATTTTCCAACAATTTTGCCGTTGGCAATCCAGAATTGTGAAAGTGATCCTTACGACTGAAAATGATTCATTTAGTGACCTAAACATCATAATCTATGCAACGAACGCTAATCGTACTGTTGTTAATAACTCTCTGAACTGGCAGTTATTACGTCCCCCTACTTTCCGTTAGCAACGGTTTACCGAACAAATGGCACAAAATTCAAATCTGCAGCATGAAAATCCTCTCCAGAGAGGCAAAGTAACAATAGCGAAACGGGCTTTGTCGTGTCCTTTCGCCTTTTTATTGAAACTAAGGTGACGGACTCAAATTTGTGTTTTTTAAAACTCACTTTTCATATTCTCAAACGATATCTAGAACACCGATGAATGCGATATAAAATATGTTGAGAGAAATTTCTCTCTCGTTTTATCTTGCACTCAAATATCACATATATATAAACTTGTGATATCATCGTAAATAAGTTTTTTAAAAATGCCTTTGAAGTTGAAACAAGTATTCGTTTACGTTTGCAATCATTAAAAGTGATCGATGATCAAGTGGGAAATGGAAAATACATCTTCGAGAATGACTTTAAATTATTGCATAACACATTCGTATTTTAAAAGTTTCCTATATAGTTTTTCTCTTTTTTTTTTTATTATACATGTTATGTGTCGGTGAAGCACACATCAGCGTAGCTTAACACATTTACAGTTGCTTACGTGACTAATTAGTCGTCGGCAGCTGTGTTGTTGAACACAAGTCGCGCTAATTAAAAGAATTGCTGAGTTGGTTAAATTTTTCTTTTTTACTGCATTTACATGTTGTTGTTGTTATTATTATTCCCTTGGAAATGGAGAAGAAGTACAAGGATATAGAATAGAATGCATAAAAAAAAAAAAAAATAAAAGAGAGAGAGAGAGAAAAGGTAACGGCTTGCAGTTCTTTAATTTAATTGACGAACTCATTATTAATTTACTTTTATTGCTGCTGTTGATTAATTAATGGCTTAAAAACCATCTTTTTTTTCTTCTTACTTTAGTAGATCCGTTTTAAAAGCTTTTTACTTTTTTCTCTCTGCGATAATTTAAATATAAACAAGAACAAAAACAACAATACAAAATACTAGAGGGAGAATTAATATATAATTACTTAACTAAATGGAAAACAAATTTTTTTCTCATCTAAAGCAAAGAATGAAAATACTAACAAAAAAAAAAAAAAGAGAAAACGAAAACAAAAACAAAAACAAAAATGAGCATAAAATCCTTTTAAAAATTATTTATGCCTGAATATGTAACGTATGCGAGTGTGCATGTGCATACTCAATGGTTTATTGATGCATAGATAATAACAGTACATTAAAAATTATCATAACACTATTTAAAGAGTGGGTTTTGCAATAATCGAGTCTGAAAGTATATTAATTTTGTTAGTTGCTTTGCGAGAGAAACGATTAACAGAGTGTTTTTATAAACTAAATACTCTTTGCGGATAAGCATGAAACATTTTTGAATGCACTAAGTAATGATATACGCATATGTGTTTTTTTGTTATGAACAATCATTCAGAGATTAAATGATTCTGAGTCCGCGAAATGAAATGAATGAAAATTGCAGTCGGCTTGGGAGCCCACACACGCCGATCAATCGCCCCGAGAATATCACTCATACGGGTAGCACGGTGATGGTGAGAATGGACAGATGGACAGAAAGAAGAGGATGAGGGGCGAGCATAACGGATTAGCCGCAGCCTGACGGTTGTGTGCCTGATTGGTAAATGTCGTGCTTAAGACCAGTTTTATATGATCTACTACATTGTAGGTTAAGCACGAGTTTATCGACTTGATAGCCCCGCTTCCTAGCAACTTGCCTATGAAATTGAAATTTGAAGTACGGATCTCAGTTTGCGTCGAAATGTTAAGTTTGTAATAAGTCGGACAATAAATGCAACTTATTCGGGCCCATAATGCACACTTGAATGCCCATATAGATTTAAGGTTTGGGCAAAAATCTCTACTCACTGAATTTTTTTTTTAGGAATTAAATAGCACATCATTCAATAAGTTCGTAGGATGATATATAGAGGCCGCTACTAATGACGAAGACGTTTGATTTTCAGACAGTACAAATCTTCAAAGGAAATGTTTTAAAATTTCATATGAGTATTACCTTCGACGGAGATTATGTTAACGAATACCTTGGATTTTCGCCTATGAACTTATTGAATGATTGAACTATTGCTCGTTTTCTATCGTTACTTAACACACAACTTTAGCACTTTTGTCTACTTTTCGTTTTATCGAGTTAATCTGTTTAGCATCTGAGTGATTCATTTAGTTACTAAAGCAACTATGGTTGAAATCTGTCTCGAACAGTTTAGGTATTGTTTGAATATTAGTTCCGAATCTTTACTGCAGCAAGTATAGATTTGAAATTTTGCTCTAATATTTTGCAAACTACGAATAGATTGATAATTTAATTTGCTTATTGGCTAAAGCAAACTTTGATTTGTTTATTCAATAAACCAATTTATTGATATTAAATTTTGTGAGAACAGTTTAATAGGGCAAGTGTGTGTTTAAACTAAAATTAATTATTTACTAAAGCAAAGTGTAACTCGAAACCTGGGCAGAATGTTTACTGAAATTGACATTACTTTCAATTTTCGTAAGAGGTTTTACTTAGACAGCTACTCATTTGAAATTGGTCTTAAATAAAGCGTCTTTCGCTAAGAGCGATGGTGACACTTTTGAAAAAATTGAGAAGAACAGTCCCAACGTATCAAAGTAAATTGTTTTCAATTTTGAGGTTTAAACATTGCAGTTATGTTCTGAACAAATTATTGCTCAAATGTTGCACGCATTGACGTACACGATTCCTCCAATTGTTAATCCCTTTGTCCAACATTAGTTGCACTGCCTCTACTATAGACTGACGAATGCCAGTCCAAATATTTCAAGGTTTGCAGCTTGTCAGTATAGATCTGGCCAAAAAAAACTTACGGATATTGAACCATACGCCCGCGACGATCTGAATAGAAAAACGGTGATGGCGACATAATTCTCTGTTGATACAGAGCTTGCAACTTTGGTCAAATTTTTAAACAAGTTCCAAATTTTCACAAATCGTAAACCGCTGCATGATGTTTCTTTTTTTCTTTTTTTAATAGCACCAATTGCTGTTCCCTGGCGGTGGTGGTCAGAAAGGAGTGAGCAAAAAAAAATAAATGGGGAGTTGGTGGACAGGGTAGAGGTTCTTCTTATGCCTTTACCGATTGCTATAAGTCACAACTAAACTAAACACTTTACTACACTTGAGTTTAGAACCTCCAAGCACGGGCTTGATAGTGCTGACTCTTACCTGCTCGGCTACTCATGCCAATCGTGGTGCAACTGCAAATTGTGCTGGATGTTTTCACACCTGGAATAATACAAAAAATATATATTTGTAACTGGAATTACAATTTTAAAGAGTGGCGCTCTTAATGAAAGACCTTTTATTACTAAAGAAAGAACCAAGGCACACTTTCCCTCATAGCTTCGCTGAAGAAATGAACCGTTTAAAATATCGCTCGGGTATGTCTTACAACAGATACCGTATTAAAATTCTCTTTTGATGCAATGTTTATAGCGAATGTTTATTAAAAGCACCAAAGTTATAAATTGGTTTCGTATGTTTACTAAGTCCAGTATTGATCTAAAACTAGACTGAAAAGTTTACTAAAATCCGATGAGAGAAAGTCTTTGTTGTAGTAGATGGCCACATAGCAAATATGCCTTAAAACATAATTAGGGCAAATGCCAATGCAATCTTTGCCTCGTACATCTGCTAAGGAAAATATCGACATGAAATTTGAGTCCATCGTGTGCTAAGGCGGAGATTTTATTCATGTAAAAGTTCTTTTTTTGATATTTTTTGCTAAAACGAGTATAAATGATTTATTCGCGTAGCAATTGATTGTGAATTGTGTTCGAATGTTTGCTTACCCAACAATATTGGGATCTAAAATTTCTCTTAAAAGTCGAGGCCAAAACTGCCTATAGTTTAGAGAAAATGATTTCAAAGTGTGCATTGGTGCTTATGAGTCGGTGTAAGCTACATGCATGCATACACATACAGGCGTGTAATCAAAAATCAAATTATTTATTTTTATTATTAACATACGCGTTATGTAATAAATTAACACAAAATTAAAGTAAATTGTATGACAAATGATTAAAAAATTCAAGAGATAAAAAAAAACTCCCGCCAAACTACGTAAAAAAAAAAAAAAATACATATATACAGATATTTATATAAAAATAGATAAAAAATCGTAGCATTATATGCCAACTAAATAAATTTAAAAATAATTAAAACAAAAAAAGCAAGCCCTGCGTGCTAACGTAAATTATGTACATAATTCTATTAATTTATTTTAAAAAAAAATCGTTTATTATTTTTGTTATATAAAAACAAAGTGAAAAAATGTAAACTAAACAAAACATATATAATAATAATAATAATAAAATAACAATTAAATATTAAATAAGGCAGCAGAAGTTTGTTATTGTCTATATCTATAATATTTAACTTTTGTTTTTTTTTGTTTCCCAATGTTTTTAAGCAATTGTGATGATAAATTTAATTAATTTCTAGGTTTGTATGAAATTAAATTGAATTCCCGTTTTGAAATATTGCAAAAGAATACATAAGCAGTTGTTATGCCATCAACAGCAAATCAACGTTGAGGTAAAGAGAATAATTATTATTTTGAGAATAATATGTATAAAGTAATGTGTGGAGAGAAAGATATTTATTTACGAAAAAAAAAAAACAAACAAACAAACAAAGAAAGAAAAAGTTTAATAATAAATTTAAAGGATTTCTTTGCTGTGTGCCATTTAATTAAAACATTTAAAAAGTATAACAAAATAAAAATATCAGAAGATTTCTTTCAAACGCTTCAGAATATTTAATTAAATAGCGCTCAGTATTAATAGGAAGAATTCGTAAGAATATATTCGCCTTAGAACGAATGGCTGCTACCCACCATTCCGAAAATTATTCTTTTCTTTTTGGAAGCTACGCCACTTGTGGTCCAAAGATATAGTAAACTTGTGCGGATGTATGCAGCACCCAAGACAACTTAAAATGAATCTACCTTTCATTGTTTTGTTCAGAAAGTACTTCTGAATCGATCTAAGTTGGTCTGTCCGTCCCTACATTTTATATACTTGTGTCCAACCTAAAAAAGGAATTTTTGATATTATTTGATGAAATTTGCTATGTAGTCCAAGGTAACACCTTTTCTTAAACCGATGGAATCTAAGCTTGTCTCTCCGTCGGTCCATCTTCTTATCTTGTGTTCAATCAACAGATACTAATCAGACTTGGACTGTATATTTTAATACCCATCGGTGTTTTTTATCTTTGTTATTCTTCTGTGACCAGTCACTCAGCGAATGCCTGATGTAATACGGTGCTAGTCAAAAAGAAGTAAGAAGGCACAAAGGGACAGGAAGGGAACGCAATGGGTTTCTGCCGGACTTGCATGTGTTGTGCTTTGCCAATCAAGCACTCATTATAGCTACGAGGACATTGGGAAGATGTGTAGAGTTTGGGTTTTATTTCTACTGCCCGGCTAACCCAGTTACACTCACAAAAAATAAGAGAAACTTTATATATATAAAAATGATAAATAACTAACGGCGTGTCTTATCTCTGCTCATAGTCTGCTAGTATTGTCCTTTTGTCCATTAGTCCGTACCTATGTATCTGTTGGTCCCTTAAGTCATTGTCTATGGTTCCTACGCACACACACACACACTTCATCGTTACGAAACCTATGAAATATTTAGTTCATGATATTTGACATTTTTTATTACTACCTTTTTTTGTATTACTGCTTCTTAAAACTTATGTGATTTATTTCTTACTTGCTGTAGCCCTCTCTTTCATTCCTTTCCCTTCACGATGCCGCCTCGTATTGCTTTCCGTTGCCAATTGACGCAATCTTGTGGTTCCTTGCATTTTATAAACCCTTTCTTTTATTTTCTTTCGGATTAAGTCCTTTATCGACACTAATATTAGCAGGTTCTTCTTCTTATGTATGTATCCCGGTTTTTGGAAAATCACTGATTTTAGCTTGTGCTTTTATTAGGTTTAAGCTGCTACATAAGAAACTTTTAATAATACATTTTTGGTAGGACTAAGCTTTAATTAACATTTTTTTGTACGACTTTTGTTTAGTTGAATTCGAGTGTTAATTTCCCCTTTTAATGATACGTTTTTACTTAGGTTTGAGTTTTATTTTCTAATAGTGTGTTTTCACTTGGTGTTGAGTTTTAATGTCAACTTTTCACAAACTTTTCTTTCATTCTTTCTTCCTGATGCTTAAAATTTAAAATATTCATATATATATATATGTAAAATCATTTTATTCGCACTACATTCACTCAACTAACTTACATAACTTTCTTTACACGTTAAGTTAATATCATAAAATGTATTTTAATTTTTGATAATTATTTTGTGAATTTTCCATTAAGCAACACTCTGAACACTTTGACTACTCTCGTTGATCTCCTTTTTCTTTCTTCTCTTGAAGCTAATTTTATTGCCAAAATCAGCCCTTATGCTATAGAGACAGACTTCGTACTTTGTTCTCTTTTCATAATTCACTTGCTAAATGGTGCTACTATGGGAGATCTATATCTGTGTGCTAACGTCTGCATCTGGCATGAACCTTAATCAGACGGGTTGCCTATACCCATTGGCAATCAATTTAGTCGATTGAGAACCCCTCAGGGAGAGAGACAATCCCCATTGAAGGAGGCCTCGCTACCTCGAGGTCCCACAATAGAAAATGCTTGTGGGCCAAATTCCCGTTTAGCGGTTTACGTCGAGGCCTAACTAAGCACCTCTTAGATAACTCCCCGCGAAACTTTGGCCACCACGAATACTCCCCGAAGGGCCGTACCCAGCAGTCAGGCAAGAAGGTATTCGTCCGGCATTCCTGCCGGAGCAATCCTACTATGGGCAACCTGATCACCGTGGACACCCTTTAACTTCTTGGCTTATCGTTCAAGCAAGAACTTATACCAATCTATACAGCTTTGGGTGATCTCATACTAGCACTTGCCTCTGGACTATCCACAAGTCCCGGAAGGCCGATACTTCACTGTCCTTTCTCAAGGAAAATATAGCTTCCAAGGTTGTCGTCGCACAGCACTTGATATCGCTGGCCATCATCATTAGATGACCTCCACCAAGAGAACCAAATAGGGAAAGAAATGCTTCTTTTCAATTTAGAAAAGAAAGCCCTTTCCGACTAGACCCCTTCCGCTTTCAAAGAGAAGAATCTGTTTCCAGGTCATACATAGTAAGCCATAAATCTTTCTTTGTCATTAACTGTGCGACTCTCAAAAAGAGAGCAAAAAAGAGAGCAGCAATCAATGTTTTATAGGGACCACCACAAAGAGGTGAAGGTTTAAGCACATCTATGGGTAAATCAATGATCCCATAGTTTCGCTCCCCTGCTACTATGTGATCGGAGAATTATGAAAAGAGATCTTAATTAACGAAATTCCGTTATCATGAAAAACGCTACTCTTGTTGTGAAGAGCGGGGACAAAGCCGACCAACGGGAACCCGCTACAAGTATACACGCAGACGTTACAACATAAAAATGGTAATTAAAGTTGTAAAGATTGAAAGTGTTATATAAAAGTAAACTAATAACAACAAAGAGAAGTTTATGAAGAAAATAAACTAACCCTAAGTGTGGGACCAAAAGCGCCATGAAGCCTTGGTTCTCATAAAGTACGATCTATAGCGTGAAAGATTGAAGATGGGTTTGCCGATTTGATCGTCGCGCCTAACAACTTGGGCGGTGGCTAGTAAGCATATATATATATATAGTATTCCATTGCAGAGCCAAAAGAAGACACACTCGCTCGATATAATATAAAAGATTTACAAAAATTTTACTTAGTAAAAACTTCAAACCACATTAAAGCCCTTGTAACATAAGGAGACTGAAAAAGTTATTCATGTTTTGAGAATTGTAAGCGAAAAGAAAGATTAGATTACTCTTGAGCTTAACTAGATGAGTACCCCTCTTATGCATTCGTCAAAAATGAAAAACTGCAATTGTAATTGCGAAATACCCCGATCTATTTACTTTTTAGTCAAAACGATAATAAATAATATTTTTTTCAATTTCCGTATTTGTTCTAACACAACCACTTAACAAGCAATTAAAGTTGGGCGAAAAATCTAGCGTACCTTTTGAGAGAGCAATTAATGAAACGTAATTTTTTAATGGTGGGTAAAACAATAACAAAAAAGTACCATTTTTTTTTTTTTTTTTTTTAAATATTACATATTCTCTGTAAACCTTTGTAAATGAATTTCAGTGTAAAAACTACATATTTTCTTTATATAACGAAAAAAATTAAACCTGTCCTCCCCCAACGATGACTAAGTATTTATCTAACGAGATATAAATGAACCTAAAGTTACGCGAAAAAAAATTTGAAAAAAAAGAAAAATGCAAACAAAATAAAACAAAAAAAAAAAAACAAGAAGATTTATATAAAAAATATTTTTCTGATTTTTCTTTTTTTCAACATTAAAGCAAAACTCGATTCAATTAATATTAAATTTAGTAAAAATAACACAAACAGAACAAAAAACAAATTGCAAAATAATTTCCATGTAAAAAAAAAACCTTGTAGTTATATAAAATTAATTATAATTGCCATGATTTTTCAAAGAGAAAAACTATTGTATATGTTAAGACATTTATAAATATAAAAACAAACAGGAAAAAACCAAATGAAAAAAAAAAATATATATATATATATATATAAATGAACGATAAACAACAACTAACTACAACTTAAATTTAAAAATAAATAAATAAAAAAATTATGAGAAAACAATGCGTGCAATGTGTGTAAAGTGATGATGGCAAGTATAATCTCAGCAGAACACAAACAAACGGATACCGTGCCTATCCAAAACGTAGAGGTAAATACTATGAAAATTGCTTTATTATGCTCTACACTACATGCGGCAGAATGTTTATTAAGTTTATGTGGATGTATGTGTAATACGTAGAAGAAGTTAGGATGCCGATCGAGTTTCTGAAACGACTTAAGGTATTCTGGCTCTCGATCTGCTTATTAATTGATCTGCTGTGCATTCCTACATTTTTACCCTCAATCTCGCAAGAAGCGTAAATCAATCTTGGCACTTCTTGCGGCCTAAACATCATTCTGATAGAGGAAAGGTTGTGTTACGAAAATCCCATAATTGATGGTTTGAGTTTTCAGGAAAACTGGTCGATTTTTTAAGAGACCAAATTTCAAAGGAAGGGAAAGCCTTATACACACTTATGACGTTTTATTCGTCTCAGGCAGCTGATGATTCTCGAAAGGACTAAGAGCTATTAGCGGAACATCTGGCGAAAAGAATGGATTAACGGGTAGGTATTGGTAACTTATTTGTAAAAGGGTATATAAGCAGAATATTTGCGAAAGACAAAGTCAGTCGAGACACGGGAGTTCAATTGCAATATTTAAGTGGACAAGATCAGAACGAGAATTAAAACGTTATAGATAGTAGTTGCTGTAAATAACTTGTAAATAGATCTCCTAAGAATTCGAAATAAAACCTAAACTATCCTAAAAGTCAAAATTCGACGGCAGGAACTTAAGCTTGAAAAGAAGTTGAATAAAAACATAAAAAAACATACAAGACCTAGAGGTTTAGGTTACATTTGGATCATACTACCAGACCAATTTAAAACAGTCGTTACATCAACAAAACTTGCAATTTTTAATTTTCTTTTTTTTCAAAATTCTTCTGGTAACAATATCTGGGCGTATTCACTTGTGTGAAAGATGTACATCCGACTGTCCAATTTGTTGAACCCCTATTAGTTTGTCTACGAAAAGTAAGACAAAGGAGGTATAATGTTTGCTATTTCGGGTTGACAATTGCTTTATAGGAGTCATTGATATAACAATATAACTGTATTCAATTTTTATACGCCTTTCCATACAGCTGTCCCACAAAATTTATATCTTCAGTACAGAAAAAAAAAAATGTCACTTTTACCATTTTATGTTATGTTTTGTGGCATAATAACAAAATAAAAATGAGTTGTAGGGAATTTGAACTATGTAGGTTTATTTTTACGACCACACTCCATATCAATATTGTGAACTCAGATAAACTTTTCTATGGGAATTGAAGTCAACATTTATGATGAAAATAAACGAATAAGATCTGGGAATGAAAGATCATCAGCATTTTTGACAAGAAAATTAATTTTCCTAAATTTTGCAAAACATAGGTCCACGTTGTGGTCTCTAATTAGACGTTTGCATGAAGCAAGTTACACTATTTGACAGTTCATTTTGAAAACAAACGAAGCATTTTAGTGATTAAGTGGAAGTTTTATCACTTTATGATAAATCTTCTGTCAACAATAGCCGCTATTGCTTTAGATGACATCTAACTTATCGGGTGATTGAATTCTGCTTAATCTTCATTTTCGATATCATAACAAACAAATAACTATACTTTAGCGGAATTCATCTTAGGCTATGTTCGCCGTAAGAAGATCAACTGCATGTGAATGGGAAATGTTTGGCATTGAGCTCCTCATTAACTATCGTATCTTCCATTAGCACTAGTCCGACTCTTCGACGACAGAACAGTGGTACTTTTTTCCAAACTTTTGTCAAAAATAGAACAAGTAAGAAAATTATATTCGGTCGTGATGAAATCATTTAAATAATCGACCGACATTGCTTTCACGGCTTATGTTGAGTGTTGGCAACCACCCGGTAAACCTCGCGGTCTTTTTGTTTCTTATGCTGCAGGTACTATATAAAACAAATAAGAAAATTATCTTTGGTTATGTCCAGCTCATTTACCTTAAAAAGAAGAAAAAAAAAAAACGATAAAATACGATCTCCATAATATAGGGTGAGCGGACAATCAGATGAATTCCCTTAATATATAAGTGAAAACTTCTATCTGTAGCTGCATCTATTGTAGTTTAAGGATTTGAATACGAAAGTATTTTCAGCTGATGTTGCACTGCAACCATTTTTAATAAAAACAGCCAATTTTTCATTTATTCGCTGTAGACACAGACGGATAGTTAGGCGGATAAGGAGGCCGTTTGACTAGATGAATTCAGAATTTCAGAACACTATTTGCGCTCAATAGCGTCTCTGAAGCTTCCTTCTGGATGTTGCAAACGTTTTAAAAAAATGAATATAATCAAAATAAGTCGACAATGAGTATAAAGCCAAACAAAATACCTTTGGACCTAAGATGCTGCAGTAAAATACTTTCGGTAAATTATCGCATGACAATTCCTTGGCCAAATATCGACTGCTTTAGAAAAAAAGAAGAAAAATCCAAATCGACGCAATTTTTATTTTTTTCGCAATATGATCAAGGATGCTCCCTGCAAAGAAAAGAAGGGGGAGTGGCAGCAGTCTAGTGTTTATGCGTCGCGAGTCAGTAAGTATAAGGTTATCACATAAGTGCTTCATTTTTAATTCGCAAACAAAGCTAAAAAATATCAATATGAATAAATGATCTTGAAAGGTAGAGTATGGAAGATTGAACATACGAGGACTCTGCAAGAATTCGAAACTCATATTTCAAACGTTTGCAATCATTGGACTATAGACGAAGCTTATATCTTCGAAAAGGCTTATTTTTGCGTGGATTGTTTTTCGTTTCTTTCTTTTTCAGGCGATGGCCGAGATTATCGAGGAAAGAGAAAGAGACAGGAAGCGGTCGCTTTGTAACGAGTGTCTGCGTAATCTTTAAATGTTATGTCTGCCTTTACCAAATGCTCATTCACTACGGCTACGACAGAGTATGGTCAAATCGTGAAACCCGACTTGGTGGTCGCGACTCTTATCTACACGGCTGAGGTATAACAATAATAATAGCAATAAATGTCCTAAAAAATGTATATAAATAAATAAAGGACAAGGAAAAAAATTAAAAAAATTGTAACAAGAAACAGAGGTGTTTCGCTTTTGTGCCACCTTTAAATATTATAATGACTGCGGAGATTGAAGATGAAGGATGCTTCCTGCAGAAAGGAATGTCTAAACGAACTCCTGGTTTGTGAGCTCCATTAACTATGTGGCGTAAACGAAAGTGTCTTGATTGTTAATCAGTAGAGATGCATAGAAAAAAACAACAATTTTTTTTATTAATTTTGTTTCCCAAATCCCAAGGCATCAACTAATCTTATGCATCATTTTGTCTCTACACTCTAATTAATAAAATATAAATATATATATATATGTACCTTTGTAATTTCCATTAATAATCCACCCTACAAAAAAGCTCTCTTTATCTCGCACAGCCTTTTTATTGTAAGAATTTCCTGAGTAGTTTGTCACTATTTTCATAAATAGTCAATCACTATCGCATTACACTCGCCTTCTTTTCTAACTCTTATCTGACCATTCACATGGACACATTGAACCTTTTCGTTTTGAAAAGAGAAAAATTCCTATCTACTCCAATACACGTAAAGTTATTTTTAAATAACAATTTTATAAAGTTTCCTTCCTTTGACCCACTTTGATATCCAATTTTTCCCCATTTCTTTTTTTTTTGTTTTTTCATGTTATTCTCTAGTACAACAACAATTTCTGACAGTTAAAAAAATCTTCTTTTTTCTGTAAAGATAGCATCATTTTGTTTGGCAGTTTTTGGCAAACGTTCGTCTCTTTAAAGGGTTATAAGCTATTATGACGTTTATGCTAAAAAAGCAGAAAAAAAAAACAAGAGGAGAAGAGAAAAAAGTGAAGCGTTATGAAATTTGTCCTGACAAAATATTTCAATATTTTCTACTGGACTTACACATATGGACGTGCCTGGATAAATGTGTTTAAATGTCTATAGAGAAAGGTTAATATATGAATGACTACCCGTCATGCCAGTTATGAAGGGTTTTTAGTTTTTGCTCACTTTTTTTTTTAATTGTTTTGCAAGTTAACCATTTTTTTTGTTTTATTTTTTGTAAATGTGAATATGTGAATGAATTTATTTTACTTCTGTTACTCGTTTTCCTGTTGATGATCTTGCAAATTTTTATCGTTTTTACCGTTGTATTAAAAAATTGTTTAAGTTTTTTGTTTTTTGGGTGCTTTACATTTTACGTCAGCTACCGTTCATCATATTTCAACATATGTTTGAGCAGCAGTTAAGTGCTTTTTTCGTTCAAATTTGTGTCTGTTGTAAAGTAATCGGGAAGTTGTTAATATTAACAACACAAGCTCAAGTCGCTTCACCATTTAAAATGGATAAAATGAAAAAAAAAAATATTAGTAAAATCTTTTTAAGTGTCCTTTACTTCGCTTGTAACGTGCGCTGCATGGGATAAAAGAAAATGAAACTTGTGAAGGCCAAAGTTTCAGACTTGTTTTGGTCACACACTTCATTTTAGTTTATTTTCTCCGTATGTATTTTCTTCTTATTATTCTTCTTATATTATCTCATACACATATATATCATTTTATCCGTTTCTCATATGTCGAAATTCTTGATTGTATTTACATACATTTTGCTTGCTCTTTATAAATGTACGTATATATAGCGACGCCGTCTACTAGCCGATTATTTCTCGCCGCCGTTAAATCGGCGGTCGCCAGGCTCCTCCACATTTCGATTTCTCTCTTTATTTCCGTAGGTGACTTACTCTCGCAAATGTGTAGTTGTGTTTCTCGTTGATTAACTTTGGGATAGATTTCTGAAGTTGTGGTTACGTGTCGGTTTTATTAAATAAAATAAGAAATGTTATGCGCTAGGCAACGAAACACTTAATCAATTACTGAAACGTGTCCTACTATCTAGGCTGCCCGATATAGAAGAAGGAGCAAAATGGAAATTGTTAGTTCGTAGACTCAAACGACGATAGAAGTCACCTCAGTTGTATTTCCCACAAGGTTGTCTTTTACCAACCTTACCTCACCAATCAGAAAGAAGCTGTTTTCCCCAATCCCGTCGTTTCTCATGTCAAGTTAATACAATAAATCTACCTTACCACTAACTTAATCAGCTTATATGTTTTCGAATGTGATTGTCAATCGATGGGCAACGCCGATAATGACAGTTAGGCTTCGAAAAAATGTCAAGAGCATTTCTTCTCTCTCTCTCTCTCTCTCTCTCCCCCACCCTCTCTCTCTCTCTTTGTCTGATTGAATCCGTCACGTTGGATGAACGTAGGTTTGATAATCTGTAAGCATCCGGTCAGAGAGTAAACGCGAGGTACCGTTTAAGGCAGGGAGTAATTGAGGACGATAGAACTAAAATGTGGAACTGCAACGTTAGGGTGGACTACAAACAGACTAACCAGGCACAGAGTAAATTTTAGGTGAGTACCTCATTATTCTCTAGGAAGTTTCACTAAATTCGTGAACGTTAGTACCGCATGGGCTGTTAGGATTTACGTCTTTGACTAACATACCCTTAAACTTCCTTAATTAATAAGAGCGACTTGAATACAATAAACATTATGGTCTTTTGTACTTTTTTATAAGCGAAATATGCGAGTTTTGGTAATCTATAGGTTTAAGATTTAATTGAAGGATAAGTTGTGTACTATTTTAAGCAATTTTGGTTGCCTGGATAGCCGGCGAGCTGCACGCAGCAATAAGCTAACGAAAATTCCCCACAAGCGTACAATTTTCAATCTTTCTATACTTTTTAACGAAATACCTTCCTAACGAATAACCTTGAAAGGCTTGCTTCTCGTGATAATTCCTACACATGTTGGAGTCTAAAAATATACCCATGTCGCTACTGTGATCTAATCTTCATCATAAGATATTAAAACTTGATCATTTTCCTGGAGGGCTTATTATTCATGAGAATGAGATCCAAGAAATAGGCCCATATTGTTCGAATTTAGTTCACTTAATTTTTATGTCAAATTATTATCGTGACAAAATTGAAATATTATTTCATATAAAGACTTTTACAAAATAAGACAAAAAGTGGAGCGATCCGAAGCATTTTCAATAATCGTCATGTTTGGCCCAAAGCACGTCTGTGAATCAAATATCATCAAAATATCTCAAAAATTCCGACACAAATTGAATGAACAGATGTTGGACGGACAAGCAAGCTTAAATTGACTTAGAAGATGATTCCGAGTCGATCGGTATAATAAAAGATGGGTCTATTTACCCTGTATCACTATTCGTATTGGGCAAAATCACATAGGAAGTTTCAAGCCTTCAGTGCGATCGCCGCCTTATAATAGCAGTAGACATGCGGGGAACGGACGGAGAGATTGACATACGAACATATAGGCCTTGCTAAATTGATTCAGAATCCCGCACTGGTGAAGAGTTTAGATACTTTATGGCATCGTTGTGTATTTTTTTAGATTTTTCTACCGGTATAACAAGATTCGGAAAAGAACGAAGACTCGAAGATCGTACGATGCCACTCTACATCACATCACGTTACTTATAAATGTAATTAGTTCTTAAGATATGCGAAGCGCATTTCTATGCCCTACCTTAATAAGCGAGATAGGATGACATAGATATGGCGTGGAATATGCTCATGTGTGTTGCTGGGTTGAAAAAGGAATACGGAATACGGAATTGAGAAAATGATTTTTGAAAATATTGACGAAAGCAATGAAGCTTAAAAATTATATTTTAACCGAAAAAAGAAAACGCGTCAGGAATATCGTGAAAAATTTTAAATTAATACAGATGTCCCTCGTATAACATGGCACTTGTCAAGCACGGTTCCGCTATTCCGACATTTGCGATTATCATAATATTGTTTTGATATAATACGATTTCAAAAAATTGAATATATGTTCGGCTAGAATATTTTTTCAATTGCTTTTCGCCTTTACATATGTTTTATGGTTAATAAGAAGAGTTATAATTAAATTTGAGAAAAAATAAAGAAATAATAAATTGATCGTAATTTTTGATGAAAATTAATTTAATGATCATCTTTGAATATATTTTCAAATTTTTTATTTCATCATAATGTTGAATTTCGTATTGTTTCCCTTTTAAAAAACCTTCAAGTTAATTTACTTATTGTACCCTACACCACCTGTGGTACAAGGATATATTAAGTTTGTGTGGGTGAATGTATCACCCAAAAGGACTTGAGATAGACCATCTACCGATTGATTCGAAACCACTTTCTGAGTCGATTTAAGCTGTTCTGTCCGTCCATCTGTCCTGTTTTCTTGTGTTCGACCTAACCTAAATTTGGAACACCGACATGTTTTCGCCCAAGGTCGAACGCTATTGAAAATGTTTCCACTTTTTCGAACACTTATCATATTTGTTTATTTATTTCCAATTGGTTACAAAAACATATTCCAATCAGAAACTAGAATAACTACAATACAAGCCAAAACTTTAACTTTAAGCTAATACTACTATTAATGATAATAATAACAATATAAGAAACTATCTAACCGTCTAGTGAGCATTAATTATTTACATTACCCAGCATAACAAAACAATTAATTTTATGCTACATTTTCAATTTGTAACTATTGGCATTTTAACAACAGTATGTTTTTGAGGTAATGATAGAATCAACAAACTGATCAAAACGTTTGTGATTCATGTTACAAAGCCTACATAACAAGCTAAACAGTAGATAATTCGTGCGACAATGAGAGAGTCTCAAAGGAATACATTGATGTCAATAATGTTTAAAAGATAAGAAGAGGAAACCCAACTCCGCATCAATTTAATAATAAAAAGCACCCCAGTTATTTCCCGCCCCCTGACGAGTGACGGTAACAGTATCAGGTTAAGTCTCATTTCATACGGCAGAAGAATTCTGTCGGACTCCCATGGCAGACAGCGCAAAGCAAAGAGAAGAAAATGTCTCTGAACAGATGCAATTGATCGACGCGACATTGATAATAAGACGTCCCCATAGTGACAGCATATTCCAAAACTGGATGAACAAGGACAGTGTATAGACGTTTGCGAATATACGGGTCATTAAATTCTTTAGCCCATCTCTTAATAAAGCCCAAAATCAACTAACTCAGTCTTATTAATGGCAAACTCAATATGAAGGCCAAACTTGAGTTGAATTTTCAATGGTTCTGACAAACTTGAAGAAGATAGCTTCATTTTTGCGGTCAGGCGAATGATTACAACAGACATTGCGCAGACGGACAGACAAACATTCTTAAGTCAATTCAGAATTTGTTGCTGAGCAAGAATATACATACTCTGTGGGTTCTATGGAGCTTTCTTTTGGGCGTGGCAAACGTTTTGAAAAAACGAATGTATCGCCAAGGCTTCGGTGGTGGGTATGACGTATAAGTTTTAAAACAATTCTGAATGACATTTACAAAGCGGGACGTGATGAACTTATTCTGTGTCATTACTCAAATGTAGTGAAAAAAAAAAATCATTTAAATCTGCTTAAACCTTCATCGAAATAAGTTGTTTTTATTCAAACCAAAGTTTTCCAAGAATTGCATTTTTTTTTTTTTTGTTTTTGTGTGCCATAGAACGATATGTCAGGAATTGCCGCTAAAGTCTTTTTTTCTTTTTTTTATTAATCATCGATGCACACAATCCTCGGTTAAATTATATAATATATAAAAACGTTCGCAAATCATAAAAAATGTATAAAACCTCTACATGCAACCACACCCACAAACATACACTTGCATGCGCAAGTGCTTACGTGTAGAAGAGACGAAGCTAACCTCGCAATAACATGTCAACAACACTAATATGCGGGTAAGAAACAGCGTACGGGAGTACAAAAAATCCTGCAATAAAAGGAAAAAAAGAACCGACTGTTGCTTTCATGAGCGGCCGGAAGTAAGCAGGCTTACGGTATTTGTATGAAAAATATATTATACAAAAAAAAAAAAAAAAGAAAAAGAAAGAAAAACGAGTAGGAAACTTGTAATCACATCGGTACGGTTTTTTTTTACTCTATATCATGTTAACTGTATAAATGATTTTTTATTCATTATAGATCCGTCGTTGAATGGATCACAATTATTTTTATATGCGCATATATCTAAGTGATTTTAATATTATTTATTATTTCAATTAAATAAAGTCTTAAAGCTCTAGCATCTAAGGCTGTCGACCATATAGAAAACTCTACCGCACATAAAATTGGAACCAAATAGTTACTTGAGATCCTATTCCTACTCGAACACTCAGGCGGATCTAACTGATTTTAAATAACTACGTAAACAGTAGAAATAGCAAGGATATGTGAGCGTCAAGGTGTTCTGAGTGCCATGAAGACTAGGTACTCAAAGGAATATACATATATATATATGTACACCACAGTATCAGGATTACTTTTACGTATCATATCCGACGCGTGTCAACCACCAAGCGGACCTAAGTAGCAATGGGTTTTGACTATTCAGCTGAGAACTGTATATATGTAGTGTTAAGCTGCTCTGAGCTTTGGGTTGCTTTAAAACGCGATATTCACGTGCTTGCGAGACCTACGCAAGCAATTCGATATTCAAGAATCACGTTGATGTGACCCTCAAGCACATCTAAATGCTATGAGATTTTGAATGTGAATGAAATTCCATGTCGCATGCATATACATGACGATCGACAAAAGGAACAGAATCGCTTCTACATAAAATATTCAAGTGGTGCCGAAAATATTTATTTATTATGAAATGAGTTTGACTGTCAGTTGAGTTTATACATAAAATGATTGTTGCTTTGAATGATTGTTGAATTGAAATTCTAAAAAGTTTTTAACTCGTTTTCAAAGTGTTTAAGTGTCAATTAAATTTGTGGATTAAGTGAATCTGAATATGCAGACATTGTGAGCATTGAAGTGAATGTGAACAATACATGATTATAAAAAGATTAATAGATAGGCTGATCAAGATGATCTTCGGAAGTCGTCTAGAGTATTGAAGTATCAAATAGATCGGAATATGAAGTGATTCTAAGCACTGAGGTGATTATGAAAAGTGTACATGATTATAAGAAGATTGGTAGACCAATCAAAATAATCTTCAGAAATGGTTCGGTGTATTCAAATATATCTGAATGTTAAAGACTTTTGATTTTTCAAACGATTCTGAACAAAGTGTTCCGCTGGTGTTTAACTATCAATTGAAGTTATGTAATGATAATAGAGCGGATCAATGGACCGACCTAGAGTTTTCATTTTCAAAGTACCTAAGTCGATCAGACTATGAAATAGTTGTTGGTTATTGATAAGAGTGTACACAGGATGATGTGGGAATCTTGCTAAAAATTGTAAGAAGCATGGAAACGTTATAACTATGCAAAAAATTATGCGCTCGCTAGCATCCGTTTTATACAATTTCTTCTATTGATTATAAGTGGTTATAAGTAAGAAAGGGTAAGTAATCGGATCATAAGGTGTTCAGGTATTCCAGTGAGTATTCAAGTAATTCAACAAAGAGTTTACATACTCACAATTAAAGCGGGATCGTCTCCAATCTATTTATTCAAGTTTGTATGAATGGGCCTCGAATTATTTTAAGAAGTATAAGAGAGCATTTATTTAATTATTTATAAACAGGATAAACATATTTCTTACACGTGAATCGGTTAATCGATTATACAGAGGGTTTTGAGATAAACGATTTTTCCGACGAAAGGACGAAAAAAATGTAATCTAATTCACATTTAGTGCAAGCCAATTTTTTATACGAAGTAGAAAATAATTTCGCTTCACAAGTCTAATGGCAAAATTAATGTACCCTTGTTTTTTTTATCGCTACACCCGATGTACAAAAAGGAAAGAAAAAATTAATTGAAGGTGAAGGTTTAGTTATCAAAGTGTGCGTTGGTGTAAGCATTAAAAGGCTTTATTATTTGTGTGTGCTACACTGATATACATATCAGTGGGGAGTGGCTGCACATTGGTTTTTGTACGCTTTGCATTATTGCACGTACACACATATATATATATATATATGTACATATGTATGTATATAATATATATTTGTAGACACTCACACGTAAACGCATACATGTACATAAATGCAGTTGTTCTCTTATATAAAATTATGTTTTTTCCACTCCATTTAAAATGTCGTAACGTTAAAAGCTATAATGAATAATTTGTAGTGTTTTTAACAGGGCAAAAAAAAAACAAAAAAAGAAGAAACCACACCGCCGCACACACGCCCTCATACACATGCAAACAGACACATTCGTAACATTCGACGTAGAATACTTCAACTGTACGCACATATATTATTTTAATATACCGATGAATAGAAAAGCATTCCCAGATACATTTTTACTCACATATAACCGGTACATACGCTATGCATGAGTATGAGTATCGCACACAGCACGCACAGTAACGTTTTGTTTCCTCTCTCTATCTCCCTTTGTTTGTATTGTTTTGTTTTTCCTTTTTTTTTTTTTTTATCTTTTGGTCTCCGTTAAAAATCTGTCATGCCATGGTAGGCAAATGAAAGCACGGTGTTTAAAAATGAAAATATAATATATGACTAAAGTGTTTTTCGGTTACTGATGTTATTGTTGTTGTTGTT
>CCAG010012698.1:0-64428 GCA_001077435.1 Glossina morsitans morsitans
ATATATATATATATATATATATATATATAGAGCATATAGATATATATATATATATACATATATATATATGCTTTTTGCTTTCTACTGATTTATGTATAGTGTACGTGCTGGTAATAAATTGAAGTTCTATCTTTTTCCTGATTGTTTTTTTGTTTTTTTTACCTCCGCTTTCAGTGACAGTTGTGTACAATAGATTAAGTAAAGAGAGCACATACAAACAATTTTTAATCATATTAGCATTATACTTGAAAGAAAGCAAAAAAAAAAAAAAATATTATTTTAATTAAACAGCTTAACCTTACCGAAATTTTATAAACCGCAAGAATCAGGAAGAGAATAACTTACACCAGCTGAAAGAAATAAATGCAAGGTTTCCTGAGGAGAACCGAATAAGAGTATTGTACTCGGAAGAGGCCGATTTTTAAATACACTGCACTACCTCGCTTACCATTGCCATGGCAAAATGTCAAAAATTATATCTTATCTCCACACCATTCTAGCAGTGGATACAAGGCGCTACACTTGCTCCGCCTCACGAAATAATACAATTTTGTTTCTGCTGCCTTATATATAATGGCTTGCTATTTGTCAGGACCCTTAAAATTGTAAGCTGCTAGAAATTTGTACTTTTTATCAGAGCTTTTAAATTGAGGGAAGTCCAAGAAACCGACCAGCCTTTTACATCGAGTCCTCATTCGCATATGTGGTCTAAACACGTTACAGTAAGTTTTTATGTTCAAATTACTATTAGGTACCAACTTTCATAAAAAAGATTTTTTGCCATTTGAAGATTGACTTTTCATCAAAACCGTTACGTGAGGTAGTATCCTCGTTGACCTTGCTATGTTAAAAATTTGCCTTTTTGCGGTTTAATGGCTTCATAGACTGCAATGTATAAGAGTGAGTTCGAAAAAATGAACCATCCAATCCAAATTTTTTACCTCCGACTTTTATACCCCGATATATTGTTAACTATAAATTTTTATATTCAAATTGTTTTCACATAACGCCTTTTTCTAAATAATCCATCCTATGGGAAGTGGTCGCGAAAATACTTCGAAACAAACCCTTTTTAAAAGAACTCGCCTTTGAGTTAAACCTATCGGTGTGGCAAATGTCGGTAGAATACTAACAAGAATTGCGTCCTAAAGACTGAGCAGAGAAACAATTGAACGGACGGATGGACAGAAAAACAAGCCTAAATCAATTGCAAAAACAATTCCGAATTAATTGCTATAATAAGAGTCCGAAATTTTTCTCAGTGTTATATGCGGCTGCCATTAATGCACACTACAGACGACGTAGGGTATAAAAAGATATGTTAAATGAGAAAGTTTAGTTTATTGCATGAATAAAAGATGGAAGGAAATAGATAAACGTGCTTAGTCCATAAAAATAAATGAGATAATCGTATTATGCGGTAAATTTTTTACGTGCTGAAGCGATATTCTGTATAAGTTTTTTGCTCTTTGCTAAGATTTATCAAAGCGAAATAAAGTATCGCGGAAAGTGCAGTAAAATAACGACGATTACTACGATTAGTCATTATTAGATTAGAGCAAGGTGACTGCTTCAATACTTTTCAGTTTTGTCTCTGCTTTCATTAGCCTGTGAGTTTACAGTTGAAAATAAATTTATTAAGACAAGAATTTTCATAAAAAAAATGAGAATAAAAATTTAAATTTTCCTGCGGTTGTTCGCTAACTTTCAAATAAATCAACTTTTGATTGATTTCAATTTCTAAGAAATTTCTGTTCAATTTTGAATCGCCTATGCTGGCAACATGCAGCTGGTTTAAAGGCCTGCAACACACAATTTTCTTCATCCCGTGACGATCAAAGTCAGTAGACTTGTTTTCGTCCTACACCTAGTTATAAATTACTTTTATATATGAAGTGCAGACTAAATATAGTCAGACTCTGCTAATTTCATTATTGAATAGTCATTTTCTTATTGAATATTGAAAATATATTGTATCAGTATACAAGAAGGGATCGAAACGAAATGCAAGGGCTGACTTACTTCGAAAGTGAGCATTAACCGATGGGCGATGATAATTCGACTTCGGGCAGGGGCGTAGAGGAGAAGAAGAATCGTTATTCTCTTCCTTCTGGATCGAGCCGTCATCAGACCGTCATCACCGAAGAAGAAGAAGAAGCATCAGGTAAGAACATGATTCGCAACCGATCCGTTCAGAATCTAAGTAAGTGATGAAATGCTACGAGTGCTTATTATAGGAAATTTAATTCCGTAGACTGCGTAGGTTATCGTGACGGGAATGAATTAGTAGCCGATTGGATGAGATCTTATTCAATTTACGTGGTATTTAATATGAGGGGGAATAAAATAACATTACTTGAATTGGAGTTAACAGTTGCGTAGAAGATAAGTTTTCTTTAACAAAATTTCATATGACATTTAAACGAGTCCTTGTGTTTTCTGTGTTCAGTCAAGTAAAATAAAAAATCCGTGCTTAGAAAGTAAGGACAATAGTAAGAATCTTAAACATTTGGAATATCCCCTGAAGCATAGGGAGGCCAAAGTAAATAAAATTTTTTCCGAATGGAAAAAAATATAATCTTGCTAAGTTATCCGATGCACTCAAAACACAGGTGATGCGGTTCTACTACTGCGTTTGGAATATTCTTTTTCCTTTTTTTTTTTTTTTGTCTTTGACCTAATCACTCAGGGAATTCGAGTAATACGGTGATGGTCGGAAAGAAGAGGAGGAAAAACAAAGAAATAGAGAGAAGATGGCCGCAACCCATTAGGTGTGCGCTGAATTGATAAGTGTTACGCCTTTACCGCATGGGCACTCGGTATAGCTGCGAACATAAAATATTCTGTTGCACTTGAGATTTTTGGTCCTTTGAAGAATTTAATAATTTTTTAATACTAATTTTATATTATTTTTCATTACTTTAGGGGGTGTTTAGGCCAATAAAAAAAAATTGTATGTGTTTGACCAAAGGCATGTAACTCGATGGTTTTTGGACTCCTTTTGTCCTCTAGTCACTATTGCTTCGCATTTTGTTTTTCGACTAATAAAATCAAACAAAGCTAGCATTTAACATCCATTAGCTCAAAACAATGCATAACAATTCTGAGGCGTTTTGGTACTTAAGGGTAACTGTAGTCCTTTTTACTGATCCTTTAGGAGGTGCTAAGTTTATTTTAGTTTAATATTTCTTATAATCCTTAAGTTAAGCATGTTTATGGGCAGATGACACTGACTTAAAACTCTGAAGTTTTAAATGCTCCTCATTTCAGACTAATAAATATTATATGCCCCCCATTTTGTGGGTGATTGCAGATAGTTTGAGCCCATAGTTATTGGTCTTTAATTGTTAATAAGGAAATCATTAGGTTTTGTGTATTATCCATGTGCGATTGTGAATGCTCCCTCAACAAACAGACGGATGCATAAACTTATCAGATTCGATTATCATGATTCGGTCAACATGGTCCGGAATCTTACATATGACAGGAATATATACACTTTATGGGATCTTTGATACGTATTTTTGCATTTTAAAGCCCGAATGAAAAATCTCGAAAAACTGTACGCTTGAGTGACTTGATGATGACTTGTGATGAATATTCATTCATCTCATTAAAACATTTATCTTGAAAAGTTTCTCTCCCGGCATATTCCATGCGATTTGATAGAAAACTTTACTTCTTCGTTAAATGTATAAATGATTCGTTATTCTCTTCGTTTTTTTTGCGTAGAAAAGGCGCTTATTTCAAGAAAATGTTAGAAAATATTTAATGTTTTCATTCAAATATAATCATAAAAGTGCAAGCGCTACTCGAGTATAGAAATCGTTATCGGGCCAACGTCTATAGAACATGGCACATTCTGGTTCCTTAATAACGACGGGTTCTGATCATATGGGTTTTTTCCACATGTAGTCGTAGGCCATAATGCTCAGAAATAACTATACGATGACTTGTGAAATATTTCATTTGGGGTTGGGTCAATTTCATGACTTGTTTTTGGTAATGTTCCCTCGTTGAGGCTACAGCCTAATCATAACGGATATAGCAGGGCGCCATGGATCTTTAGACTCATCGTCGATGTTTATTGTTCGGTATACCTAAATTCGAATGTTTGATTTAACGATGCCTTACACTGCCTTTGGAGTAAAGGGGAAAGAGCAAAGTTTTTCGCGCTTGTCGTTCTTTAAACAGAGAGCTTCACTTGTTCATATTTTCAAAAACTATGTTGTGTGCACTTCAATGTAAACACTCAAAGACGGTACTTTCACATCGAAAAAGTCACAGTTTGACAGGTACTTACCTAGAAAGTTGACATATTTGTTACAAAAGTTGGTAAGTAACTATTTCCTAGTCTAATAGAATACTGCAGTAAAGTTTAATCCTCTTATAATAGTCACTGTGTTATTTTTTGTTCACTATCTGCTAATTTTGTATGTATGTTAATTGACACACATAGAGTCCGAAAGTGATTCCGTATCTATACATATTATAGAAGGTGGGTTTGTCTCAGGTCTTCCTGGCTGTAGCATACATTCCCACAAACTTAATATATTCTTGTACAAGCAAGTAGTGTAGTGTAGTGTAGAGTTCATAAAACTAGCAACTTACGGATATTAAAATTATTTTCTACATTATTTTTTCTATTTAGTTCAGATCAGTTCTATCCGTTTTATGAGTTATAGGAAACATCGTAAAACATTTATCTAAATTTTAGTAACAGTTTTCTTTGTATTGATGGAGATATTGTATGATTGAAAACAAACGCAAGTAATTGTTTAGTTTTCTTTTAACAAAAGCAACTTAAATACAATAATAATAAGGATTTAGTAGCTTAACACAATTTACCATAAAATTTCAAATAAATTGTTATGTTATCTGTTGAAAAAAAAAGTATTGAAGTAAATTGTGTGCATAATAAAAATGAAGTACTTATCATAATGATGGAGCAAAACTAAAACTCACATGTCTGTCCAGTTATGTTTCAAGCATACTTGAACTTTTCTCTAAAAAGATGTGAAAGGATTTGCACATCCTTACTTTTAACAAAGCATTTTATGCAAATTGAAAGGTATCAACGATGTTCAGTACAATAGGAAAGTGGCTTATAGTGGTAGGAAAGGAAAAAAGAACAGTAAAAATGAAATGAACTAAAGAAGAAGAGGAGGAAAGAGAAACTAAACTAACATTAGATAAATAAAAACATCATAGTGGACACGGCCCATCATAAAATACGCTACACCACTTTGCTTAATGCAGTTATGAGAAGCGGCCTGACCTCAACCATTTTCAATAGTGTTCGTCCTTGGGCTAAAGCATATCGAGCAAATATCATCAAAACGTTTTAAAAATTGCGACCTGTAGGTTGAACACAACAAAATAACGAGGACAGACGGACAGACAATCTTAAATAGATTCAGAAAGTGAGTCTTATTCCATCGGTATAGGAAAATGTGTCTTCCTCAAGCCCTTCTGTATCTTGAATACATCCGCACAAACTTAATATACCCTTTTACCACAAGAGATGAAAAGTTTATAAAAAAAAAAAATTATATGAAATTTATTTTTGCTGCTAATGAACAACAATAATATTTGTGTTTTGTGCTGTTAGTCGGGCGTTTTCCGAGCAAAGAAATTTGAATAAAAAAACGTGTTTTGAATATCGACAAGGACGTTAGTAGTGCCTTTGTGGTGTCCTATATAGATTTCCCAAAACGAATTCAATTCTATATAAAACTGGAAGGTTTGTGTATAACTTATCCAAGATGCCAAGTTTTCGCTTCAGGAATAAAAACAATTATGTCCATAGCTAACAAAAAAACAAGAGCTGGGGAAAAATTTACGGAAGATATGAAAAACAGAAAAAGATTTTATTTCTTTTAAAAAAAATGTTAAAGAAAAAGCAGTAATGTAATGTTGCGATCAAAAAATAAGGTGAATTTGTTTATAAAATGTGCAAGAGGAAGAACATGAAAAGTTAGACAGATGGACAAAGAAGGAGACTGGTGAAAAAATAGAGCAAAGAACACATCGGTGCACGATCAGACTGGCGGAAATACACGGCAGTGGCGAACATGTTGATGAGCACAAGGACAACCAAACTGCGGTCGAACAAGCAAGAGGTCGATTGGACGGATAAGTAAATACCGACATTGGTCAATAAGGAGAACAGCGCACCAATAAAGGTTCGAAGAGATCGGCGAATGAATCGATCGAAAAAAGAATGGATACATGGGAAAATATGTAGACTTGTTGAGGGATTCACAAATGAACGGAAAAACAGCCAGACAGATTATATTCGGATTTGCAATCAATCGGCCGATAAGATAGGTAGACGAACAGTTTTGTGGACGAAGGGGGCAAGGCGAGGGCGAACTAATTGAGGAAAGAACAGATAGACAGGCAAATATGCAAACATGCAAATGAGCGGAAGAACAAAGAGACGACAGAAAAACAGTAGCGACTAAATATCTGAGCGAACAATGAAGAGGACGAACAAACAGGTGGACGATTAAACAAGTAGATAAACTGCCTGGCCAAGGAACGGATTGACGATAAGAGTGACTGACCATCAGTCAAACAAGCAAGAATGTGGCTGATATATAGACAAACAAGAGAAAGAGGAGGAGGCTATGGAGGAATAAACAGGCAGACGGTTAGTTGAAAATTTGGATAGTTTTACGATTAATGTTCTCTGTCTGAGTTTTCTCGACTGGAATGACCAATCTAGTTCATCCTCGGACGATGCTTACAAGAACGTAATAATAACGTAAGATATTACAAAAAGAAGACCAAAAGAAAGAACCGGAGAACGAGGAAGAGGCAGGTAGGTAGATAGGGAGAGAAAGTGAGAGAGGAAGATAAGGGGAGGGGGGAAGAGGATGAGAAAGAGAGAGAGGGGGGAGAGAAAGAGAGAGAGTGGAAGAGAAAGAAAGAGAGAGAGTGTGAGTTACATCTAAATTTCATGTTTTAAATTTTGGTAGGAAACATAATTTTTTTTTTTTAAGATTACAAAAGCGCTCGCTTTACTAAAAACACTTTCGTAGCCGCACACAATAGCATTCAAGCCGTCAGTCAGTCAGTCAGTCAGCTAGCTATTCATTCATTCATTCATTGCTTCATTCATTGTGTGTAATGTAACGTAATAATGGTATAGGGATTCTTTCGTTGTTTATCTCTATGGTTGCTTAGTAGAGACAGTAAGTATATATATATGTGTATGAGTGTGTATGCACTTATATATACTAAACATACCATAAATATGTGTATGTACTATAAATATGTTTATTGGTGTGTGCAAATTTCTATTGCCATAAAATGATTGTGGAAATGATGCACAAACACATTCTCATAATTCAAAACTATAACATTTATGTCTTGATTTTCTTTTCAATGCATAGTGTGTGCGTGTGTATTATTACCAAATGTCTGACTGGTCGTTGCTTATAAGTGTACGTATGTGCCTTTCTATTCAAGATTGAATTGCATGGTTGCCTCGGTATCGGATTATATCGTATTTTTCATCATGTGCTCTCTAAGTGCTCTTTAGGGAATTTCCACAATTTTTTTTTGTTTATCATTTCTTACTATTTTGATATTCTTCTTTACACTTTCACACAGTAATTTATTTTTTCTTTACCACCCTACACTCATTCAATCATTATAGACAAGTGGTCAATTGAACTGGTTTGCAGTGACATTATCAGAGAATACTGCAGACATATTATTGCCAGGAGTAAGAGACGATTTGATAGTTAAAAGTAGTAATCATTCGATGCTTTTAATAGAAGCATATGAGTTTAGTATATGTAAAAATCTCTCTTTTCCTGGGAATTAAAGGGATATTAGGCCATATATTGTTTGCTCATTTTTCGAAAATGATTGAGAAAAGCTAACCTTTTGATTTCAAATACCATTTATTCATTCATTCATATATCAATTTTTCTTCGTTAATGTATGTATATGCAATGTATATGTATAGTAAGCGATCGTTTGGTTATAGGGCATTGGATAATTCGTATTCGTATGTCTCCATTAAGAAGATTATTACCGTATCGTTTTTTTTCTTTCTTGTGCTTTATTGGTGGAATATGAACGATGTAAATAATGCTGATGAAAACAGTTGAGTGTATGTAATGAATTTTTCACACATTCGCTCATACGAATGCATAAATTTCTCAAAAGTTATTTATTTTAACAATATGTTTATGTTTCCTTTGAGTACGTGAATGTGTGCATTTATGTATGCATGTATACGTACAGAGAAATGTAGATGCATTCTATTAGGATTTCTTTCACTTCGTATCCTTAATATTTTAGTTATGTTCTTCTGAAGAAAACACAAAAATATTTTTATTCATATTCTTAAAATCGTTACGTGCTTATTCATGCTATACGATATACTCAGGTGCAGTTGCAACAATGCTAGCAGACCTTTGTTTGCACAATACTTAAACCCATCCGATGCCAATACATAATTCATACAAATATAAAAAACTATATATAAGAGCGTATTGCCATGGATGTCCATATACGCGTACGCGGACACATCGGATTCGGATTCGCATTCGAGTTCACATTCAAGATTCAATACTACATAAATTGTAGTTTATTAGGCACTCACACATTCTCATATACATCAACATTTATACACTTAAACCTACATATCGTTCGTATACTTTTCTTATACTTGATTGTTAGCATGGGTTTATTATGAATGTGATATAAATGCATGCTGTGTGTGCATGTATGAGTGTTCAAGTGTATAGGTGTGTGTTTTAAGCAATAATGGAAACTGTAAACTCAATTATGATTCGTATAACCGGAGGCGGATAGAAAATGAAACTTGTTTCCTTTTATGAAATTAATTAAAAGTTTTTCTTTACTTTCGTTTGACTACAAAAATAACTTCAATGCCATGAAGAAAATCATCACTTCCAATAGTCCATTATCATTATTATCATGATCATGATGACCGTCATTATCATTGCCATTATCATCATCATCTAATGATGATTATCATCATCATCACCATCATCATCACGACTATCATTATTATTATTTCCATAGCGAGCAACCAACGCTCAAAACCCAATCACATAGTTATTGATTTGTTAGCAAATAAACAATAATCAAAACTTATCAAGTAACCCTTCATTGTTTTAACCTCAGCTATCTAGTTATGTGCGTAGTATTTGCCGTATAAAAGTATAAAATGTTGATTGCTGTTGTCAGTTGCATTCGAGCTAACCAACAATAAAAGAGATAATAAATTTCCGTTGGTTAAATAAATTCGTTAAGAGAAGAGATTGAATTGCGTCTGTATACATGATGCACGAGTTTTTGCGCATTTTTCTTGTATTAGTGTAAATATATATAAAGCAGCTATAGCTCTTTTCTTCGAATTCAACTTAATCAAAATTGTTACCGCAATCGCTTTCATGCTAGTAGTAACAGTAATAGCAGAGTACAAATAATAATATCAGTGAAACAAGAAGAGAGAGGAAAAAAAAAGAAAAATTGTAACTAAAAATTCAGAAAACATTGAAACTTCCCACAGACACCAATACATACCCTTGATAACGTACGTATTACATAAAAGCCTGTCTACATTGTATCAGTTGCATAAACATATACATATGTATATTAGTGGGTATTACTGCCTTTGTAACCCATACAACAACCAATCGTTTATTTTCCAAACTTTATTTACGTATATCGAGAAGCAATATACCCCAGAGAATATGGGTATGTACAGTGAAACCTAAAGAAACAGCAAAACAATAGCTCGATGTTATTTAAGGGCATGACCCATGATTATAAACAAAAAAAAATGGTTGTGACGACCAAAACCGCTCCTCCTCATTTGGTTTCCTACCTATAAAACGGGAGTAGTTCGGTATCGAAAGTATTGAGAATAATCTAAGACATTACAAGGCTACCGACAGTTGAGTGAAATAGCTCATAGACGACACATTCCGGCCAGGGATGCTTCTAATTCGAGCTTAAAACATTAAAGAATTTCCGGCCGTCAGCAACATCAAAGGCCAAGAGGAAAGGAAGAAACGAACTCACTTAACGAACTATTAGAGCGTCAAAACCGCTCAAGAGCCTTTTCGATCAGTGAAAGTGTTAACAGTACTCAGGAATTGGTGTTCACTGAGACAAGAGTGTTAACATCGACCAAGTTTGGATGTCTCGCTCTTAAGGAATGAAGGTTGAGAGCGAATAGATTTCAAGATCGGTAGCCGAATGATTGGTCACTAAGGCCCAAAGTGTCCCTGTAGGATAAATGCCAACAAAAAAGGGTTTTATGAATTTGTTAAATGATGCAATTGAATTATATTTATATGACCCAAAGTGTCCATAGAGAACTAGTGCCAGAAATAATAATAAATGTATTGAATTTATTATATAATTCATATATATATTTGTACGGGTCAAAGTGTCCGTGTACTAAAAGTACCTGAGAGAGTAACAAATCGTGAGCATTAATGAATAATTGGTTAACTTGAGTGATTGTACGGATAAGCGGTGCTCTAAGAGGAATGTCAGGATGAAGATCAAGATACATAAATTGTTTTGAGAGAACCTCTTAATCGCCGGAGAGCAAGTCTCTACATTTGTTATTTATATAGTTCAAATAATAAGCATATTGTACAAGATGACTGTACATCAAGCGGCCCCTAACTTGAGAATTAAAGACGATTGCTTAGAATTGCTCTATTGCCAAAGAGAAGAGTTGTTTTCGTAAGTGTCCTCCCTTTTATTATTTAATAAGAGGGTGTAACTTTTCTGTATTTGCAACCTCGTTATTACATAGCACTACATTGTAACGTCGCGTCACATTACTGTATGCAAACCTATTCATACTTTCCTATCGCATCCTCCTTATTATATGCTCAGTCGTCACACATGTTTTGCACCCACTTCCATAAATATTGTTACAAGTAAAGCTTTTAACAGAGCTTGTAGAGCTTCTTAACTTGTTTTGAAATAAACTGATTTAATAAAAAAATTTTTTAGAAGTAAAACTTAATTTATTTTTGAAATCTGCGCTGGAGATATCCGTATAAGAATTGTAAGCCTTTGCTGTTTATTACTACAACTGCTTAGAACAAGCTTAAGCCTTATGTGAACTAAGTTTAAGACTCACCAAGGACAATTCGTTTGCGTGACTATCTATGTATCTAGGAGGAACACGGAGCCGTCATCTTCGGCGCTTTCGAACAACTGAAGTACTTTTTTGCATTGAACACTGGTCTATCAGGCTTTTGCTAAGGAAGTTTTTGTATATTGTGGGAGCGGTTTTGTAAGTATACACAACAAGTTGGACTATGAATTGCAGGTGGATGCTATGTGACTTTAATGAACGAATTTTTCCGTATATAACTGAGCGTTGTTGCACTCAGATGTTTCGGTTGCTTTGCCTTAAGTGATCGACTTAATTGCGTTGGCGTCTGGTGGTCGAGTGATGAGTTCACTGGGTGAAGGCAAGCCGCCGCATTTATCTTTCAAAGAGAAGGGGATGGACATAAGAGTTCAGCTTTACAATCGATTTCAAATGTTCACTAAGGCTGCAACAAATTTTAAGGCTTTTTTGATTATTGGAGTTTGCTTCGTTTTGATCACTTAAGCGCATTTTTCTTCGCTTCCCGACTAGTAGTGGACTAACGCGCACCCACAGACATTGCCCTTGAGTGGTTGATCATAGAAAAACAAAAGACAAAAGAAGATTGTATTTTTACACTTAAACACCACCTTTATTTCAACTACTCGCCCCTCCCACCTCCCCGCAAAAAAGCATGAAATTTCAATATTCTATAATATTGTTTGGAAATGGCCAGTGTTTTCTATTTTTATATAAGTACGGTAGCAGCAGTTTGTCAGTAATGAGCAAAACGCCAAACTCTTTTGCTTCCGAAAATAATGTTAGCACTTAATGGTTTATTGTAGGCGTATACTTCGCTCGATTTGGCCCATATTCACTTTCAGTCCGTATCTACAAACGTCAAACGTCCTCGCTAAGTATGAAAGTTATATCTTAATTTTTGTGGCCAGGAGAATTTTCACTACAGAAGGACAGAGGGACATGCTCTGATTATTTAAAAATTTCACACTGATAAACAACAAAATATAGTTTTTGAGATTGCTGAAGTTTCCTTCTGACTATTGAGTTTGTGATTAGTGCAAACATAGGAACACAAAGCTTTCACGTAAGTGGCGCGTTATCGGCCCATAATGTGAAATATCCAAACTGCAAAAAAACTACCCTTGCTTCAGTACGAATTTAGAATATATTAACAAGAAAGGTCGCAGTATTATCAAGTACGACGATCCGCCTGAGTGGCCGAGTAGGCAAGAGTTTCGACTAGCAATTCAGTGATCGTGTGTTAAAATCTCAAGTGCGGTAGAGTTTTTAATAATAATAATAATAATAATAATAATAATATTAATAAAAAAAAAAAAAATAAAGCCGAAAGCCTCAGATGCTAGTGCTTTAAGACTTTAGTCTTAGAATTTATTCTCTGGCTAAATTTATATAATAATAATAATAATAATAATAATATCCAGTACGGCAGAGCAGTAATGGGATCTTTTCTTGAAAATATGTTGAAATTCTGCATGCCTCCAATCCGTACTTTCTTGGGAACAGGTAGGTAAAGGATAGTAAGAAATTTAAATAATTCCGTGGATTTAAATCTTCAAAGGACTCTCGGCATATGGTTAAGAGCTTTACACTCACACACACACACAAGTTCTAAAATGATTACATTTTCTGCACCGTACTGGTTTTGAAATGAGCCGATGTTTGCCAAATTTTTTCAATTTGTTTCGTTTTCAAATTTACATGCAACTGTTTTTTTTAGAAGGTATTAAACTTTCTTCTTAATTACTGAGAAGAGTTTATTATCGTTTTTGTTATAATTAATTTAAACAGAGGAACAAATTCAAGGAATAAAGTCTTAAAGCACTATCATCTGGGGCTATGGGCTTTATTGAAAATTCTAATGCACTTGAGCATTGAACCGACGACGATTGAGTTGTGAATCGAAAGCGTTAGCCTACTCGGTCGTTCAGATGGATGAGTGAGATGAAATATTTGGTTTCACTGTATCTTTCCTGCTATTCTGTTACTTCAACATGCCCTTACAGTAGTTGATTATGTATTGGTTACAATTTAAAACATGTATTCATACAAGTTTATTCAGTTTTATGCAGGTTCGTTCTCATTGTGTTTCTGCTCAAAATGTTTTCTGCTCTATGAAATTGTTATGTTACGTTACCTTCTGTTATATAAGGTTTGTAAATAATGTATGCATAAGTAGTGGAGGTTGGATTGATAGTGATTTTTTTTTTTTTTTTTTTTTTGAATTTTATTATCAGTCGAAGTCACGTTTCAATTTACGGCCCATTGGCGGTTACAATTTGCAATCACGTTACCGAACATATATATGCAGGAATCGCTCCACTTATTGCCATAGTTGTGTTCGCATTGTTTCTGTGTAAGTATATACATAGGTAACTGATTGTATGTGCTTCAGAATAACTTTACAATATAGAATATATACAGAGTATCTAACTTTAATCTTGCAAAAAAAAAAGAAAAAAGAAATTAAAAAAAAAAGCCAATAGCAAAGAAAAGAAAAAAACGACAATTACTACACTGACTTCGTTTTCGTGGCAAGACTAGGATAATAGATGCGACGAACAGTGACTATAGTTTCAAAAATCTTAATTAAAACGGTATTTTGGATAATTCTATCTTGGATTTGTTTTTTTTTTTTAACCAAAGTGAAGTCCGTAGTTCTACTAAAATATTACAATCTTGCGTCTTTGCTGAATAACAATAAATGATTATTAAAACAAAGAAGAATACTGTGGTCGGGCATGGCCGACCATTAAATACCCTACACCACCTCGCCTAGTACAGTTATTCACTCATTTTGTTAACAATATATTAAATATTACACATTATTTTCCGTTCCGTTCCGTTATCAAAAGCTGGAAATTAGACTTCCTTTCGATATAAGGACTTGCTTTTCATGATACCCACTATCAGGCCCAAAAAAATTTGCCTTTGTGTTCCAAATTCCTTGCCATTAAAATTTTTGCCAAATTGCTACCACGGAACAATTTTCATCATAAAATATTAAAAATTAAACCTTTTCCTGAAGGATTTACTATTCACGAGAAATATCGTACGGAGTGGGGTTCAAGAAATGCACCCACGTGGTTCAAATTTCAGTCACTTCATTTTGATGTCAAATTACTTTCACCAACAAATTTTGGTTGATATTGATGTGTGTTGCCGATCGCTGCAATTGTTAACCAGTGTGTGCGACGTTAGTTCCGTTATCTCTGTGGCATCCTAACGAAGGTTTGTCAGCAAATGTTCCCAGCTTTGTCGTTTGTCAGCATAGAGCCTTGATAAAGCGTGAAAGTTAAATCACACGACCACGGTGGCCAATTCACAAATCCACGCCTTGGTATAATGCGATCGTTAAGTTTCCTCCTCAGCAAGACGACGATGGGCATGTTTTCAATAGCTATGGTCTTTAGATCAAGTAATGTTCCGGCATAGAAATTCGCGTAACATGTATCTGTACCGATTGCTGGTAAAGGGAAGAGCTTAAGGTTAAAAAAACAACTAAATTCTAGTATTGTATGCTAATCGAAAAGTGCAGATTGAAAGAAAGATATAAAAGCTAATAATCTAAATCGACTCAGTGCCACACCCTCATAGAGTTTAATATAGATTCCGATTGCTGCTTTTTCACCTTCATCCTTCCAAGTTCATTTAAATTATCGAACATATTTGTCATTTTATGTTTTTACATTTTTGTTGTATTTTTAAAGCTATTTAAACACTGTGCTATAATTTCATATTGTGCGGCATTAGTTGGTTGTGGTCTATTACAACCGTTACAACAATCGAAAATTGCCGTTGATTGTCTACTCTGCTATCATTCATCGGTGCACGGAGAGTAAGTGTGGATGTTACTTTGTCTGTTGTCACCGGTATACGGTAGCGAGTGGCTGCTATTATTTTCTACATTTTCCTTTTTGTATATTCTGAAATTTATTATACAGCGCAGACGACTATGGTTTAGCTGGTATATGCACATACACATACATAAAAATATGTAGTACTTTCCTCTGCTTTTCTCAATTTAATTCCTTGTTGTAAATTCGTGCAAAGGCTATGGCAATGTCTGCTTCCGTTTCCGCTGTGATTGTAGCCGACAGCGTACAACATCGTTAAAACAGTCTACATGTAATGTAGTCTATATACATAGTATATATATATATATATATATAAATATATATACAGTTGTATATATCCCTGTAAAATATAAAATGAAAATCTTTTTAAAAAATCTGCCATCAAACATTAATTCATTCATACATTTTGTCATTCAATGACATCGAGCGATGCAAAAAACATTCTCTTCGAGTATGACCGAACACCCACTCACTAATATAATATATTATATGTATGATAGAATTTTCTTCTTCTTCTTTTTTTTTTTTGCTTTTTTTTCTTCTTTTTTTTCTCTTTTATTATACAGTTGTTACTGTTTTAACAATGTTCTTACACCTGTAGAATATCGTCTCTTGCGCTTCTACATAGTTCGCCAGATTGCTGTTCTATTGTGCAGTTTTTACGTAATGGTGTCTTTGTCTATCTGTAGTTTTATGGCCTTAAGCTTGTTTAACACATCCGTTTGACAGCATAGCAGCTATGCAGCCACAGCAGCAATAGCAGTGAGAATGTAATCGTTGTTTTGGCTTTCGTTAAATATCATAATGCTGGAGATTTAATAAAAATTGGATTTTTTTTTTTTTTTGCTTTTTTTTATCTACAATCTTCGCCTGTTTCTTTTTCTTCTATTACCTTGAAGAGTTCGACTAAAATCTTTAAAAAAACATTCTCTAGTCTTTCTTTATTCATGATTTTCTTTATGCTCAATTTATTTACCAGAATATGTTGCAACATTCCCTTCGTTATTGTAAGCATAATAGGGTTAAAGTAATCATAGTTAGAGTTATGTTAATGTTTTAATGAAGCCCTTCAAGTTAACGGACTTAAACTTGCTGTACTTGAGTGTGTCTTTCATTTTTCATTTCTATCTACTTTTCTTTTTCTCTTCCGCTCTTGGGCCCTATGTCATTATGTTAAAAATGGATAAGAACAAAGAAAACGTTACCCCTTTTGAGGAGAATTTTAGCTATTTATTCTTGGAGATATATATATGTGTATATGTGCATTCATTAGCATTTATCGAAAATGGGGCATGGACTATAGGCAACGCCAAGGATATGACGTCATACAGAATCCTTTAAAGCCTGTCTTCTCACAGGCCTATGGAAGAAAGGACATCTCTATTCGACCAAACGCTAGTGTTTGCTTACTCACCAACTAAAGTGGATATCATATAAAAAGGCGATTTCTTAAGCTATTTCTTAATTCTTGGATGAATCTTTGAGATGATTTAAACGAATCCGGAGTAAATATTGGTGCTCGACTTTTCTCCAATTACTAACTTTTCTTTTTTTTTCGATCACGTTAGGCTTACCTGATTCGACGTAGTCTACAAAATCTAATTGGATGTCTATTCTGAAAACGTCTGTCTAAGCCGCTCACTTCATATGACTCCCTTTTCTAACTAACGTGATCGAAGATTATACCGAAGGTTTCATGATGATCGCACGAAAATTGCGTAAATGCTGTGTGTGGAGTTACATTCACAGTGGGTGCATTTTGTGTACCTTTTCGCCATACATCCCATGTGAAGTAGGCGTTTCATTTAAAGATTTTATTCTGACTTTTGAAATTTTCCGCAGCATAAGGCATAAGGATGGACAGAAATTAAAATATCTACGCAAACTTAACGGTTTCTAAAGTCCTGGTGCTCATTAACGACCTCGTATGTATAGCAGAAAATTCTATTACTTCACTTTCCTTTCACTTTCAAAAAAAGACTATCAAGTTGCAAAGTAAACGGCAAGCAGAATGTTTGGCACAATTAATCGGAGCTTAATCGGGAAAATATCTAAACAAAGTCGAACAAAGGGTAAACTTTCACGCCCACAAAACGCAATGCGCACAGTAAAGGGGATCTTCTTCTCCTTCTTCTCCATTGGTAGTTCCAACACAGAACAATCGAAAACTCCGAAAGTTCTGAACAAGGGAACAAAAAATTACGTTCTTTAGACACAAGATGTATACGAAGTGGCGAAGGCCTTAAGTTTGTTGGAAACATTCGAAAGACACTTCACTGCTCGTGATAATCACACCATTGACATCGTCTACATTCGGCCAAGACTAAATTACAATTCGCTTGTGTGGCTGGGAAGGTTTCAAATAAAAAAGATTTGTTTATCAAACAAATCTCCTAACAGGACTACTCCACTTTCTCAGCATTCTCAACCATCCATACTGGACTTGACCGCGCACCTCACAACGCAACATTTTATACTACGATTCTGAACTTTTCAAATAACTAAACTGCGGCGATCTTTCTAAATGGCTCTACTTTTAAACCGAACGCACACACATAAATCTGCCGTCTTTGTTTCTTCTCTATCTATAACTCTTCTCGAGTGACGGGGTTTTTTTCCTTAGAGCGTCTTCGTGGACATCGGGAGTCGTCTGCGTGTAGACTTTCTCACCAATGTAGCCATCTGCTCACCGAGGCCGAGGCTAACGGTGTGAGTGTGATGATGCCTGGCGTTGCTGGGCTGATTACGTGGGCGATGCCCTTCCAGTAGTACTCATGGTGATTGTGCTTATTCCCAAAGGCAGGGGTGGGGGGAAATAGAGGTTCTTGATAGGCCTCGCCCTGTCCATAGGGGAAGGTTTTGACCATCTACGAACTTTCAATCTGGTATCCAGTGCGTGCAATAGGTCCTCTCACCTGCAGGATTGTCTTGCATGACTGGATACCTAATTCTATTGTATTAATTGCCAATGGTCCTAGAGAACTCATCAGACTAAAACTTTATACCAGGTGCACACTTTAAACATCAATACACTCTGATCTCTGATCCACACACTTCCTACACATTTAGAGGACATTCCCTGAGCGGCTTGTTACATATACCGACTGAATGACAGCATGTTTGCGGCGATGTCAACCTGTTTGATTTTCTCGAATTTTTTTTATGCAAAAAATAATAACATCTTCCGTTGCTTAGAATTAGTTTGCTCGATTAAATTTTTGATATGTCAACATGCACAAGCTCATCACTGTTCCAAAACGCAATGGTAATAAATTTCATTTTGATGCGCTCGGGTTGAGGTGGAAGCTGCTGGAAAGCAATCGAAAGCTGATTTTTGGGTTTATAAAAATTCATAGTAAGCTCTAGTATGATCAACAGTTAACAAGATGTCCAAGTAGTCATCCCAATCGGCGTCATATTCGCTGAAAATCGATAGAACACAATCAACCATTTCTTTCATTAGCTCATCAGGCAACAACGTGAGCGCCTATTATCTCCCCCTTCCGGTTTGATATCGGTGCTTGATTCTAGGTTTATCCATAAAAGCATACATAGAGCAAACACAGGTGTTCAGGAAAATTGCTACTTCATTTGAATTTTTCCTTCTGCGGACGTTGCCCGTGTATGTATCGTTCACCCAAATGCAATTTTTGGTTAAGTGTTACAAGTCGAATGAAAAGTGTAGTAAAGCTGCTTTGTTCTTCTTTGAAACTTCTCTTAAAAATGTAGCCAGTGTATGCGGAAAGTCCAGCAACCATTATTTTATGAATTATTGAACTTTTCTTTCAAAGAGTGATTTTATCGAATCTTTCTCGTTTAGAACACGCACTTAATTAGAAAATGTTAATGATAATAACCGTCTTTATTTAAGCATGCTTACCTTGCGTTGGCTGTATGCTGCGGCTTTTGTTATAAAAACTGCTGCTCATTAAAACTTTTTTGCCATCCATTTACTATATAACTTTGAGTTACCTTTATGTCTTTAGAACGAATCGATAACACTATGGTACCCGCAGCGAAGTCACGTTGACCACACGGTAGAGTAAAAGGAAAACTCATCAACTAGCTTTTAATAACTATGTGACAATACATTTAAAAGAATCGTACCGCACACTTTACTCCCCGCTTATTCGTTCACGTTAATGCATTTGCCTTTTGTCTGTGTTGGTTAGTGTAAGTAAAATAATTAAAGAGAATTTCTAATGTTTTCCATTTCGAAGTTGGTATTGTTGCTGCTGATGCTGCTGCTGATGCTACTAGTATTGCTGCTGCTTCAGTTTATTAATTCATATTTTAATGTTTATTTATGTCCCATACACGCCTAACATTATCTTTTAATTGAATCTAGAATATTTATGTGTTTAAGCGAAGGCAAACCAATAGAAAGCAGATTAATTAAAGTGCTTCAAATCGTTTCATAATCAAGTATAAAAGGTTATAAATAATTAACTCTCAACAATAGTTAAACAATATGTTCGATCAGATTTACTTACAATGCTGCGACTAAAACCTTAAGTTAACTTAACTGGAATACTTCGTAAGGGTACCACCTATTCGGTCTGAACTTAATTACACGTCTTTGAAAGACACTTCTGCTATTCGGTTTTGTGGAAATTATAAATAAATTCCACATTTTCCTTAAACCATACTTTATATGGTTTAGTGCGGTAAAGTTTTTTTTTGTTTTGTTTCACTCTTTTAATAAAATCAACATAAAATATTTATATAATAAATTTTGAATTATGTTTGAGTTAAATTGTTGAAGGTAAGGAGTTTTAAAATTCCTATCAAAAAATTTTATAAGATTTGAATGAAATATTAATAACGAGTAAAATTGTGTTTCATGTACATTTCTGCGCTTAATTGTACCGTAAAATTTGATGATAACAACTTTTTCATAGATTTCCACATTGATAGTCGAACAATACTCTACGGATATTCAACGATAAAATTCCATTTACACGCCAAGTAACTTAAGTTACGTATGTGATATTTCCTATGTTGGCTTTACGGGGGCTAGGGTGGGACCCCAATTGTATAAGTCCTCCATATGACAACCGTTCACATGGATTATATCTTCCAAACCTTTATAAGAAGAGTCTTGTACATGATGAGGCCTTTGTGGTTAAGTTGGTCAAAAGTGAAATCTCCTCACAAGTTGTGCTTGGGGAAATAAATTTTAGTACTAAATAGGCAGGCCTTAGTGGTTAAATTGGTCAAAAGTGAAATCTCCTCACAAGTTGTGCTTGGGGAAATAAATTTTAGTACTAAACAGGGTGTTTCAAGGCATTTTACATTAATTTACTTACCGTTCTATCGCTCTAACTATGATCTTTTTAATCCCGTTGCTTGTAAAAACACTAATATTCGGACCAATGTGTTCTTCTTTATGCTTAGGCGTATCAAAATATTCATCATAATGCAAGTTATACTACTTTTTATAATGAAATTATATCTTGTACTTGAGATTTGAGTCCACGTTCATTGAATAGCTAGTTTAGATCCTTCGCCCACTCAGCCACTCGGACGGACTTTATCTTACGAAATGTTATAAAGTTCACGTAAACCTTAAACGCAATTACTTGCTTAATATACGTGAAATGGAAAATGGAGCGGGAGTAGAACTTAAATATATAAAAAAAGAGAAATTCGAACCATTCAGTTATATAGAGATCTAAGTCAATTTCATAATGTTAAGCTTCCGCGCTTAAGTAAAATCGGCGTTTATTGCCAACGTGAAATTGATCATCAGCTTATTGTTTCCTTGAAATTGGACGATATAACCATGTGAAGGCTTTCAAGAGACTCGAGGAATCTGAGTAATGGTGTACGGGAAATATGAAGACTTTAATAATAGATTTACCACTTCTTCCAATTTGACGGGTTTTTGTCCTTGCTTTTTAATGATATAATGCTGCCAATATATATAATTTCACTATTTTTTTCTGGGACACATCCACTTTTTCTGTCGCAAAAATGAAAATACAACATTAAAATTTTGCACAGACAATCATTGATGTGAATTGCGTAGAGTTAAAAAATGGACACAGACTATTCACGCTCACGTCCACAATGCATGGAAAACCGGCAATGTTTCCAGATTTTCGATACCGTGGACATATTTCTGAAAACCAGCTAAACCACTTGCATGTTCGCTCCAAAAATTATCCTGATCGGTTTACCAATACATACAACGCACATTGGATTTAATTTTATCGTTAATTCTAGACATGTCAGTAAACCGATTAGAAGCAGATTTCTGTTTCAGTTTCTTCTGCATTGTGAACGTGTCACCTAAAATATCGCGCCAAATTTTAAATCCCGTATTCTGAATCGATCAAGTAATGTTTGTAGTGCCAAACTCCAGCTTACTATCTTCTTTTCTATGACAATTTACAACATTTACCCGTCAAATTAGCGGATCTCCTTAAATCTAGTGTTAATTTAGAAATTATTTTCATGAAAGGGAGTTCCTATTATAATTTCTTTTAGCATCTAAAACTAGGCAAGCATTTTTTTGTATATTTCCCTATCCAAATGCATGCACACTTCGAGCATGCCATTAATTTTCTTTTCCTTTATTCTATCAAATGGTATTTTTACTGTATATAAAGAATGTAAACTTCAAGAGCAAATAAATTTTCTCAAATATAATTAAGTAAATTATTAATAATTCATCAAGAGAAATTACTGCAATTATGTTCAATAAAGAATATAAGTACAACAAATAAGTGAGAGTTCGGTTGCAAGGCAACAGCAAGTGTAGAAGTGGAGAATCTCTGGGTATTTATGGTATAACACTATCACTCTTGTCAACCATATTTTTAATTTATTTACCATTTCTAAAATTTGATTATTTATTTAATTTTGTCGTAATTTATTTTATATCCGTGTCACTCAAAAAGCATATTAGTTTTAATTGAATGTTTGTTTCCGCCTATTAAAGAAAATTATATTACCTTCGTTAGCGCATACATCAGGTGATATAAACTGAATTAGGTCGTAATGGGCATAAAATTCTGATTTTATTTAGACATTTATTCAATTAGTTCGTTAATTTGTGGTTCTATTGAATTTGCTATACAAAGGAAAAAGTAGGAGAACAAATGAACTTGACTATAGAATAGAAGCTATGAGACCGAACGCATGAGTGCTCTGCAGACGTCTAAGCATTCGAGTATCATGTCTCAAATGTTTACTCGTGTTGGACTGTAGATGACTTTTTAACAAAAGACTGACTATTGTGTAAGTTTTGATTAAATATTGAACGTCGAGAAGTATACAAAACGCATGCTTACTTAGCATCTTAACATCTCTTCCTCTCCGTGCAGTCAATTTTTTTTTGTATGCTCTCGATGAATTCGATTGTCAGTAGGCCTTATAGCAAACCCTGAGATGGGAAGTCGTATGCGAAATTTACATAAACAAAGACGGCAGACATATTTTCTAAATAAAAAATCGTAAGCCTTATCTGATATCAGGGGTAACAATCGGAACTTGATCACTTATCGACGATAACAGAGAATAAAGTTTTATTCCTCTGAGAAGACGGTTGAAATGTTTGTACGACTCCTTGCTACGAATATGCGGTTATATGCAGAATAAGATACCAGATGATTGGCACCAGCGACAATATAATTCTCCCATGCAAAGAAGGCGATAGGGTTAACAAGAATACTTAAGTCGGAGGGTTAAAAGCTTTGGCAAACACAAAAGACCTGCCAGGTCACGTTGTTGACTTCCCATGAATAACAAATACAACAATAATTATGGGACGTGATACAAAGTGGTTATTAGTGCGATAAACATGACACGATGGCATGATAGATAAGCTCCACTTCTAAAGAGTTTGACAAATACAACAGACCTTTCAGGTCACAGTATAGATTGCCAATGATGGTAATAATTGTAAGGCCTGATGAACTTGACACGATGGCATGATATATAAAAGTTGTATTATTTAGTAGCGAGCCGATCTTATCGTTGCTGCCGTATATGTTGGTAATGAATCAAAATGAAATCAATCGTTAATAAGTAATGAGCACAACTGGATAGAAAAAGATGGATGTAGTGAGAATTTTTTTTCATAACAAGTTCTGCAACTCAAAAAGAGAGTGCGTTCTTCGGGTATTAATTGACAAGGATATTTTTATTCGCTTGGCTTATTTTATTTTGAATTTGTGAATCCAAGCTGATATCAGAATGATGATAGGATGTTCGCAATCCCAAATAATATAAAATTTCGTAGAACGTTTGTATTAATATTTTCTTCTGCCGTCCATTGTACATGCAATGGCAAACTTAATATGTATTTTATATCTAAAGGATGACAATGAAAACTACATGTATTAGTTTATATATTCCGACTTTGCTCGTATACTAAACTCGTAATCAAGATTTTCTCACTCGATGGGCCTTTAATTTTAGAGGACGATTTTTAGCAGCCTAAAGCAAACATTATAAGCTGTAAATGGATTATCTTCACATTTATTCACTCACGAAATGCTCTCTCAGCATTCTGTTTTAATATTTACTTGCTCGAGTTAGTTCGCGGAATTGAAAAGAATCAAATGAGTCTGCACTCTACTGAGTATATATGGTTTGAAATGCCAATACGTATTTATTCGTGATAATATACGTCAATCCAAGCACTAGGCCTTGTGTGGATTACCGAAATGTGCTGCAAATACCTTTTCTTCATTAATCTATTTACGTGATAAATTTATCGATATTTGAAGTAAAAGTTGAGGAAATTTCTTTAAGTGCATTGCATTGCATTTATATAACATAAAGTACATGTAGAGAGATAGGACTATTATTAATTTTAAATAAATTTTGCAAACCATTAAAGTTATTTTCCCTTGACCGCTTGTTGTGGTATTTCTCAAGATTTATCAAGTGCTTAATAAAATAAAATATGAGAAATTATTTCAAACGTATTGAACGAAATACTAACATCATATAAAAGGATATATGGAAAGTGATTAGAATTTAATAAGAAATTGTTTCATTGCTTTTTCGAGTAACGCAAATAGCTTAAATTAAATTGAAAATTGATGTTAATAAAATTGAAATTAAAATCAGTAAAATTTTTAATATACACTCGAAAATAATTTACATAAATGCATTTGAAATTTTTAATGAAATGCCTAAGAGAGTAAAATATATGCAGTACACGGAACATCTAACTGCAAATATTTGGGATTTTCGCTCTGCATTCTTTATGCATTGCTGCAATGCATAAATATTTATGCCTACGTTGACAACAGAAGGCAGGCAGGCAGGCAGCAGGCAGGCAAGGCAGGCAGGTATATTATATTATGCAAATTTCTGATTTCTACCGATTTATTTATGTCCATAAATCAAGAAAATACCAAGAAGTAATATTCATTAATTTGCACACAAAAAGAAGAAAAACAAAAACAAACGTAAGCAAATTTAATCAATATTTCGTACAAGGATGGGAAAATAAATGCTTTGCAAGAAAGTGCATAATTAAAAATATTTATTATCTCATGTTTAACTAATAAGAAAATGAAAAAATTGCTTATCATGCTAACTGTGTCTGTATATATCGGAGCCAGCAGGAACTTTTTGCAATTATGCGAAGCATACGGACATAAGTAAGTACACCTGCCTACACTTAATTTTTGTTACGAGTTGTAAGCCAGTATTTACACATTTTATGGTTTGACAATCGCTTTACAGCATATACACATCACACAGTTGTCAATGCACAATTCTCAGATCTAATTAAAATTGACAACGTTTGACCAAAAAGCCAATAATAACAACAACAACAGCAGCTATAGCATGAAGAGTGGCTACAGCTTGAAAGGGAAAAAAAATCCTGTGCTTTCCATACTCACTTCCATAACACTTAAGTATAAATATATGTAAGTTTGTATATTTTACAGTTTTAGTAAATTTATGCACACACTAGGCTGTAGCAACAACAACAATAACAACAACGACAACAACAATACTACTACAACTATTGACCAGTAAGTGCATTTACCAGTTTTATGGACAGAATAGCCTATGATTGTTCTTGTTGTTGTTGTTGTTGTTTGTATTTTTCTTGTTGTCACTACAGTTGTTGAACCAACACGTGGTGAACGTTGTTGATTAGAAACATGTTTTTGTAAAATGTTGTTGCCAATGCTGCTTATACTTAGGTTATATGCAGCAGCTGCTATGTTAATGTAAATACTTTTGTCAAATGCAATATTTCTGTCAAAGTTGGCATTTTGTGTGATATTCGGCAATGACAACAACAAGCGAAACCCAAGCGTTTAAAACCAATTCATTTGTCATCTTTTGGCATATTTGGACTATTGCCTGTCGCCGGTCCTATACCATAATAATACAAATACTCGTAAAGCCCATATCATGCCCTCATACAATACAGTAGGCACACAAACACTGCTGAACATACACACACACACACACACACAAATATATATAACATACAAATATTTAACAAAAGCGCTTATCAACTGAACACATGTTCATCCGTATTGTATGCCCGAGAGAGTATGACATATTCAGCAATAGTAACAACCGGTAGATGAACGAACACAGATAGAGAGACAAGCAGAAAACATTATGAGTTACAACAAAACAATAGAACTGACAGAGGCAAACAGGCGGACAATGTAACTAATTAATGTTAATTTTGTTTCATCATTGAGCGTACAAATCTACTACACACTCACCCACAGTCCTCACATTCGCACGTTTACAGCTGCGTAAAATTGTTGGCCAAAAGAAGGTAAAAGCAAACTTGAAAGGATTATTGTTGATATACGTATCAGAAACACGAAGCTCAACTTGTCCTTTTAAGATATTGTACAGATTTGCGTAAAAGCTAAAGAGGCTTAGTGGAAGAAGATGTAATAAGAAAAAAAAAAAAAAAAAAAGACGAAAGATGTTGACGCCATATGAGAGTAAATACATTTTTTTCCTCGTCTTACTTACGAAACATATTTTAAGATCAAAGATTTTTCGTGACCCAACTATCGCACCTACGCCTTAACGATTTGTATAAGGGCCGATAGTACACAGAAATATAGAACAATTTTACCGCGTACACACCTCAGGTCCTAACAGTTCAAATTAACGTAGATCTTCAAGTATTCTAGAGTTGTTAAAATTCTTTGAATTCGGTTTGACACTTATTGGTTGCGCGCACGCCCACTAGGCTGTTGCCTCTGTCCATCTCTCTCTCGTATTTCCCACATCCTTCTGAAAATCTTCGTGTGATAAGGATAGAAGACATTCTCCGAGTGATAGAAGAAAAAAAATGATTGGAAGGGACAGGTAGAGCCTGTTCGATTTGCTCAAATTGCCCACATTCTAGCACAACTTTATAGATCCACACGGCACCGATTTCTACATCACTTCATATTTAAAAGGAGTCAAAAGGAGTTAGATCAAACAATCCAATCCAATATGTATAGCTTTTCTATACTAAGTACTTGCACAAAAAAAAAAAATTGATTACTCTCATACCCATCATTTGAAGAGGAGGGGGCAGGCGGAGAGGGTATATTCATTTTGCAAAACTTTTCAGGCATACCAAAGGATGCTTCAGACTCTTTATCAAGAATAAATATTCTTGATCGGCATCAAATTCTTAATCAACTTGATCATCTGCGTGTGTCCATCTACCCTTCTCTGTAATGTCTGTTGCAAACGTTTTCCTGGACGCAGAAATCGGCTTCAAATTTGGGAGAAATATCGGTAGTTTCTGCGCGCAGATTGTTATTGACGTTGGGTAAAATCAGTCGAAGCGTACGCTTATAACGCCGCACAGATTCAACGACAAAAATTTTCGCACATTCTGGTCTTGCGGTATCGTTACAAAAATGCAAACAATCGGCCACTCACATCACATAGTAAATGTTTTCTTTTTTGAGAACCCGGTGGTGTGTACAAAACATTTCACCGCAGCCGAATATAATTCTGCTTATATTATAAAAACACAATATGTTTATTATAATAATATATTGAAATAGAATGTGCAAATAGAATATAATAATAATAATAATAATAATAACAGATGTGTGCTCACTCTATGTGGGAGTATGGGCAAGTGTATTCAGTTTTGTCATCGATAGTTGAGCTTTGGTTAGTCTGCATCATTGTTATTTGGGTATCATAGCAAATCTATTGTTAATCACCCTTCACGATCCAGGAGCATTGGATTTGGCACGAACGGGCAAAAGCAACGTTTACGTTAGCGTTTCTTTGGGGTTTCTATTCACAGCTTTTAAAAACTCCGTCATATTTACCGCGATGCTGCATAAGGCTTCAAGACGGCACCATTGTCGCAAGATAATTATATTAATAACTTTGATTACTTGACTTGCGGCCAATGCCAGTTTATGCGGTGTACTTAGAATATTTCTTTATATTGTTGAGTGACGTATATAGATGAGAGAACGGCTCTCAATTTATACATAACTTCTGGGAGCCAAGTCACCAATTCCAATCGCGATCTTTCCCGTCTGCGATGAAGTCAATTGAAAGCTTATAAATATCATAATGCATATCTCTATTATTATGATGAAATGACGACGTTAATACAAGTCAACCGATACATACTTTGGATATTTCAAATTGTCGGATCTTATGATTTTATTTTAATTCGAATCTCTCCTGGAACAGATGGGGAATTACAATTATGATTCCGCGTTAGTGTACGTTTGCGAAAGATGCCAAGTTAGTTTTTGCAAGAGCCATGGACAGCGAGAAAGAAGCAAGCCATGAGCAAAGAAAGTCATGTCAAAGAGAAGAAACCCATGTCAGAAAGAACGTTAAAAAAGAAAATATTTTAATGCGAAAATCATCAAAGCTTAACTAATCATCGAAAATACTCGAGCATTGAGTACTTTTTTCAAGAAAACTTTTTTTATCTCGCATATGGCTTCTAAAAACTACAAGCATTCTAATTCTTTCGCACTTTACACTTGTAAGCAAAAAACTCACAGGGCATGTAATTTTTAACTGTGGTATATTGGTCAGGAATACTGATATACCAACCAAGTGGTTGTGCTCTATATTTGTGAAAGTAGACTTACTTTTGATTTGAGTATAAGTTTATCAAGCAATAAATTATTTAGATTTCTAACTTTCCTATCGTCGAAGTAGTAAACAAAGGGCCTAGTTATCTAATACAGAAAGCATGCATTGCATACAGAAAAACCCGTTTTTGTTCGATGGATAGGGAACGCAGCGAAAAAAATATTTGAAAGCTTCATAAAGAACTACAAAATACGATCTTTCACAATATGTCAAAGAAAATTTATTTTATGTGGTAGAGAGGGAGAAAATATGTCTAAGTTACACCAAGTGGCGCGAAAGTGCTTACGAAATAAAAGAAATGATGAAATTACATATGAAATCACTTAAAAAAGAGTTTAATTTGCTATTTTGAATGTGGAGATGTTTTCGAAAGTTACATAATACAACAGGACTCGTCCTTGCCTAAAACGGACATTTTCTGTATCTCTCTTTCTCTCTCTCTTGCTCTCTCACTCTCTCTTTCACTCTCTCTCTTACTCTCCCTATCTATCTATCTATCTACCTATCTATCTATCTATCTTTACATTTATTCACGCTTCGCATAAAAAATATAGCATAGAACAAATTTCCTAAACAAAATAAATCGCATTAACCAAATCGTACATATAAAAATCGCACAGAAACGCATTCATCTGTATTGCAAAATAAAGCATGCGACAAGGCAAATTATTAAGCATCAGACTTTTAGTACTGGGTTTTGCTAACTGGTGGCGGGTTTCCTTAATGATTTCCTTAATGATTAATTACCGAGTGTTTTGTATATGAAAAAGAACCATTAGTTCTATCTGCAATATCACTTCTTAAAGCCGTAAATCTTCTCCCCTTTTAAAGTTCCTATCGTCAGTCTCGTGCAGTCATAGTTGTTCGCACCCATTTCTTAGAAATTATTTAACATTTTTTGTTTTTGTTTTTAAATTTGTGGCATAAAAATTCGTTTTAAACTTAAAGTGAATTTCTGATGTGCTTTTCCATTCATTTCGATTCCTTTGGGACACATTAATCAAAATGATTGGTGGCAGTGTTGATGGTTCAATTCTCTTCGTTGCTTCGCTGCTGTTGTTATGGTTTTTTCTTTCGCTTTTTTTTAACAGCCGTTAATTAAATTTTTACACTCTGTGCATTTTGTAGCTAAAATAATTATTGTCGTCTAATTGTCGGTAATCAAGAGTTATATGCGGAGCATTAATTGAGAGTATGTGCGTACATCTCTCTTACTGTAATGATTAAAAGTGCAAATGTGCCATAAAATCCAATAACGTGTAGGAAAAAAAAAACAATAATAATAATAAAAAACAAATAAATAAATATATGTACGCTATTAAGTTGATAACACGAAACAGACCTGAACTGAACTGAGATGCGAGTGAGTTGAGTTGAGTTGGGCTGAGCTAAGTTGTGCTGCGTTGTACTGTGCTGGTGAATAACAACTTTACGGCTGCATTGAGAGTCATAAATTATGTACATTTTCATGAATTTTCGATTACTAGAGAAATGTGGAAATTCTGATATTAAGTAAGTGGTATCACAGAGAATACAGCTTCAATTGTTATCAAATACATTTCAAAATATTATACGTTAGTGACTTCTCTTCTTATATACATATTTATATGCGTACACACACACATACACACATACATACATACATGTATACATATACCTTATATAGAACAAAATGGTATTAATCTCAACATATGATTATTATTACGGTCATTATTCAGTCATTATCCAGTATATTTGTTTATTGCCTAACTACTGCAAATCTTAGTAGTAGTCATACAAACATGCATAACGCACAAAACTTAAAGAGGGAGAAGGAAGAGAGAGGGAGAGAGTAAATCAGGGCATACAAATGTCGAACATCCCTTAAGTTCGAAGATATACGAATATATATATATATATATTCTTGATAATGTAGGTTAATGTAGACTATAACTTGGGAACTTGAAACAATTATTTTAAGATAATCAAACCGATATATTTTACTGAAGCTTGACTGGAGTTTACATGCTATGAAATTATTGCTAACATGCTATAAAATTATTGCAACATGCCTGCCTGAACGGGCACATGTCCTAAGACATATAAATAAATAACTCTTCAATATTAGAATTAAGTATAAAGAGGAAATTAGCCCAAATGTATCTTAAGTTATTGCTCCAGGATTTTAATGTTCAACTTTTTGCTTGGCAACTCCATTAACTGCGTACACTACATTCACCGAAGAGAGAGATAAGGCTAACAGATAGTATCATAAAATGTCCTTAAATAATAAAACTTTTGTCTTTCATTTTCGTATCGTTCAATATCGTTCTTCTTCTTCTTCTTATTCTTCTTCTTATTCATGCTCCTTCTTGTTCATGCCCCTTCCAAAGTATCCCAATAATTTTATAGTTTAATTTGTTTTAGCATAGTTTTCAGTGAAATTTCTTATAAATTTTCATATTAAATAATTCGTTGTAATTTGTACTATGAAATAGCCTTAGGTCGATAATAAGTTATTTGCCTTAAATTATATTAGTAAAATTGTTTTTGTTCTTTTTGTTGTTGTTGTTGCTGTTGTTGTTACTGTAAAATTTACAATTATTTTAAGTTCATAAATTTATTTTAATGCGCTTATATAAAGTGAATTATAATGATAGTGTCTAAGTGCCTGTTAGACTCAATAAAATATCCTTCTTAAAGATGTTAATTAAAAGAAATGAAGTGCAAATCGCATTATATACCTAATTAATAAGGAATTTTATCAATTTCCTTTGAAATTTAAGACGAAATGGAATGGAAACGTGATTGAGTCTTTAAAATGTGACGCAACCTAATTCAATATAATCCAAAAATAATGGTGATATCAATGTAGAAGAATTGGCAATCCTTGACGTTTCTGCCATTAGAATTTAGAGCGACGTTTGTTGAACAAAACATGACTTCGATGTGTCGAAAGAAGCAGCCAATGGCTTACGTTTTTTAAAACGGTGCTAAAGATACTTCACTGCAGACGTTATCCGTACACTGCCTATATCCAGCCCGAATTACAATATAGTCCCTTCCTTCATCCCACTCTTCCTATAATCCTTCTTGAGCACGACCGTGCCCGTACGTATAAGGGACATCCCCAGAGTGGCTGGTCATACAAAAAAAAAAAACATTGAAATAATCTTTTGAAGAAAACTTACGTCAATAACACGCGATTTAATCCCTTCTGCGCCGCTGTTTAAAAGTGAGAAAGAAGTGAAAAGAAAAAAAAATAATGAAAACATGCAAAAAAGCGTAACGTTCACATTTGTGGCCATTAAGCGTTTAGCCAGGTTAACCGTACATGACGAACATATACGTCGTGTTCCGTCCATCCGTCCTTGTCGAATTTCCTCATGAAATTTGATTGTTATGAATGTGTGTTTGTTATAATAATAATGTATATTAGACAATCTTTTTGTCATTTTGTCAAGTCGTTTCATTGCAACTCTATGTTTGACGAGATATACGAATGCATCTCTAAAGAAGTGCACACACTTAAGTTGTTAAAAGTGATTAGGAAGTAGAATGATTTCATACAACAACAAGCAAGTAAAAACATCATGTCGAACCACAACTGTACCACATATGTGTACGCACGCTTGTGAATTTAAAAAAAAAAAAACTAACATTAGATTCTTTTTCTCCAGGTTAATTATATCCTACACAAAAATGCCCCAACATGTGAGAATCAAAGTTTCAAGTCCACTTTGGTTTCATGCCTAGGTTAAGCTGCCTTTAAGTATCTAATGTTGTTAACATTTGTTTTATGCAATCATTTAATTACCGTGGTTTGGGTTAAAACCCCATGAAAAACGGATGCGTTACCATATTCGAAGTCATATCCGCTGAGTGAATTAAGTGATAGGCGTAGAGAAAAAGAGTAATGCATTCCCTCTTTCTTCTGCACCTATCGTAACAATGACATCGTTCTTTTATTCGTACATGTGTAGAAAACTACGAATTTATCCATAAGTCTGCGAAACATTATTGTCTTGATTGAAACGAAGTTTTCTCCTGGGATTTTGGCTTATTTTTCAAAGCAATAACTTTCGATTGAATTTACAGAAGTTTGAACGTTTTTATTTTTTTAAGTTCCCAAGGATTGTCATTTTTCACACGAGCTATAATACGAATTTGCAGAATTACTATTGTCAAAGCTAGACGATTCTAAAGACGTATATTGCGAAATAGGCCCCGAAGTTTTTACTCGACACGAGATCCAATCTTTAGGCGTCATGTGGTTATTTTAAAAATTTTCCGTCAATATCTATCGCACCAGTAAATGTCGGTTTAACGGCTTCTGTCATAAGTACTATCCTAAACAGATATAGTCCTCATCCGTTTACAATTACAATTGAAGTTAGCTACAGAGGAAAGGAGAGTATCAAAATGAAATGAATCCTTGCATTTGTAAACAAATCCTGAACCCCTAAAAAAATAATATTATGACGTTATGTATATCGGTTGGATCAAACGCTTGAGAATTGAGATACGTTAAAAGTACGACTTATATTTAGCCAGCTTGAACAACGTAGTAGTGGACGCTCTTTAAGTGGGAGCACATATAGGGAACAGGAAATATTTTCGGACACCACTCTTGCATATTTGAAAGATCACAACGAAGAAAAAAAGTGGCACACGGCCCATTATTAATTAGCATACACCACTTTCTTTAAACCAGTTATTCAGGACTTTTTCGAAATGGGAGTGCACGAACAAGTGGTCCAATCCGAATCGTTTTCAATTCGTGTTTAGGCCAAGACAGTACCAGCGTACAAATTGTCATCACAAAATCTCGAAAATTTGGCAACCGTTAGGTGGGTCTATCCCTCCATCTACCCAGGCTTAATACATTCCTATATCGCAAGTGATGGAGGATATAAGGGAACACCACTTTGTTTAAACCAATTATTCAGGACTTTTTAAAATTAGGCTTTGAATTGGGAGTGCACAAACAAGTGGTCCGACCCGAATCATTTTCAATTCACCCTTAGACCAAAACAGTACCAGCGTACTGTCATCATAATATCTCGAAAATTTTGCGACTTTAGGTGAGTCTATCTCTTCATCCACGCAGGCTTCATACATTCCTACATCGCAAGTGATGGAGGATATAAGGAAAAAACATGAAATGAACGCATTATATATACAAATATTTTTTCATAACCTTATTCATCATATGCAATCCCTTAAATTTCTTCACCTAATAAAAAATGGACATGTGCCGTAACTTAAAAAAAAACAGCTCTAATGTTAATTGCAATAGTCCAACAACACTAACAGTCAACATACAGCATTATGCTATTTTCATATTCCTAACGAATGGTATACCGTAAATACCGTTGCAGTGCAGCGCAACCATCAATTTTTTGTTGAGAGCTTTTGTAGCAAATAATTGTCAAATTGTTTTTCTCTTCATTTATGATAATTAAACAAAAACTAAAGTTTTAATATAATAATGGCCAAGGGCATCAAAAGGTTAATCAAAAACCAAATGAGAATTTTCCATTTATGTAAATTCATCTCCTGTTACCCGTATGATAATTTAAATGAATGCTTAATAGTGAAGAAAAGCAAAACCAACTCGTAAAAAAAATTTAACAATTTTCGTTAAAAACTTATATTTAATTGTAGCTTGTGTAAGCTTGAAGAACGTTCGCGTGATTTAAACTAAAGTTAATGAAAATTTTTAATTTACTCAACTTACCTCCAGTTAAATCTTTCTACTTATCTCGGTAGCAATTGCGACTTAAAAATGGATTTTTCAATGATTATGACTTACTTTGGCAAACTCTGAGATTTTCGAATGAACTACAAAAAGCATTCTTCTTATACGCTAAAATCGCAAGTCCAATGAATTTAATATATTTAAAATAGGAGTGTTGGGGATGATAGTATGCCAGGCCCAATGCCGTGTATTGGTGAATCCAAGCTTCCAATAAAAGTAATTAATCGGCGCCAACACTCTAACACGCGCCCAAACTAGCAAATCGGCAAGGAGTTAAGAAGCGCAACTATAAGCTCGACGTACCCGAGTTGAGTGCGGTGGACTTAGCTTTGATTACGATGATTGTCTGGCCGTAACTGAAGTGAGTGCTCAGTCGGTGTAGGTATAACCATAAACTATCTGGGGAACATTTTCCCAGCTGCGGCCATTTCCCGTGGCTCGCTCGCCAGATCTTTGGAATCATCCCCCTGTTACACGTTGCTGAGTGATTCCCCTTAAAGAAAAAGAGAAGTAATGCGCCTAAATTGGTAAAGTGGAGTACGTCTTTCGTCGAATGCGTCCAAAAAGGTGCAACGCGTTGAGCTATTGCTGCAATTTATTTTGCCTGGTTAGGCCAGTTGCAAGACAATATACATATATAGGGAGTCATCAAAGTCACTGTCGCCATACTGTTAACTAACCGTCCTATTGTCAGTCTGTACTATTCTCTTGTCCGTTACTTTGTGCTTACGTGTCGCTTGATCCGTTAAGTCACACACATACACACACACACACACACATCCTCACGATGTGTCGCTTAAGCTGCAGGCATTATTGTTACATTCTTCTGTTTTTTTTTGTTGGAATTAAACCAAATTAGGAATTCACAAATAAAAGTGACTACTTACTACAGCGTCATAATACTATTTTCGCTTTCTGCTGCATTCACCGCGTATTCACCATACCAACTTGGAAATTCGATAGTCATCTCGTCCCTTCATGTCAGAGATAATTTCCTTCCACTCCTTTCCTATGATTGGCGAGAAGTGCTCTAGGTCTTCGTCTCCAGCCAAAAATTCGAAGCATGTTTTTTTCTCTATGAAGTTTCCAGTCTTGTACCATGAACAATTTCTTTGCATATATATATAGGCATGTATATATATATATATATATTGGAATAAACAGTTCTTGCTCTCAAAATACTTTTTTAAACCGGTTTTGTTGTTTCTTTTCGCTTTCATTATTATTTACTAGTTATTCCTTATTTATTACAGTAGTAATTACTGTCAAAATGTCGCAAATATACACACATAGATGCAATTTCTATCAGCCTTTGATTCAAGTTTGTAACCAATTATTTTAAATTTTTAAAAACTAAGTTTTAAACAATTTTTGACATAATTTTTCTTTCACTTATCTAGTTGTGTCTTTTCTTTCATCTTCTTTTTCTGATCGCTTTGATTTGTAAATTAATCATTTTCCACATTTAGCGTGAGCGCATTTCGTGTTCACATTTTATTTGTTATTATAATCATTTTTAATTGCTTGCATGGTCATATGGACATGACAGGTTAGATGTACTTTAGTTTTTAATTCGCTTCACTAGCACACACAAAATAAAAATTTAAATTTTTCTTATTTTACATGCATATAAAGGGGACAACACGACACGGTGTCTTCATATTTGACTTTCACACAACGACTCTCCGAATGACTTGATCTGTTTCTTTCTTGTCAGTCTTTTTCTCAGTCATCAGTAGTAACCCAAAGAGAAAGAACATACCATTTTATGATAAACAGACGGACTTGGGAATTTGATCTTTTTTCATAACTTCTCTCCTTGAATTGTGCGGAGCATTATGAAAAGCGACACTAATTAACGGAATTCCGTTATTATACTACATACTATTTTCTGGCAAGGTGCAGAGGACAAGCCGACCGACCAAAGCGGACCCATATCTCCATAAACGGACGTTACACACGGTGTTCAATCTTCGGTCAGCTTTTTCATGTGTAAAGCTTCATTCAATGTCTAACAGAGACGTCCTTTGTGTCCTACATCACGTTTGTGCGCATTTATGAAACACCGAGAAGGACTGCTTATATACCGATCGATTTAGAATCAATTTCTGAATCGATGTAAGCTTGTCTGTTCGTCTGTCAGTCTACCAATTTGTCTGTGTTAGTTTCTTGTATTCAATATCTTGTGCTCTAATGCGGCAATTTTTGAGATATTTTGATGGCATGTTTGGCCCCAAGGAATCACATCACTTTTCCAACCACTTTCCATATAATGCCTCATTTTGAAGGATCTTTATACGAATAACTGTGTAAAGCGAAGTGATGTATGGTATTCATGGTCCGTGTACTTTTGTCTGCTTTAGTTCTTGTTTGAAGGTTGTACGACACCATTTGGTGGACTTAAGTGATGATTTCATCAGTGGTTACAATTTTTATAAAAGCATGTCGCCTTTCAAAAACCAGCATTTAATGATTGTTCAATATTCAGTTTTTTCCATCATCACAATATCGCTGGCATCGATTGATTCATACAAGCTCTCGAATTTTTGTGGTCGTAAACTTTCCGCTAATCTACGTGCATGTAAAGCAAAGTTGCGTTCAATAAAAATTTAAAATCTTAAGAGGTACCTCGACATTATTGTTGTTGCTTTGAATGGTTTTGGTATTTCAAGTTAGTTTCTTGAATGAAAACTTTACCCTTTTTATGTTAAGCATTGCAAGATTCCTCCATTTTTTAAGAATGAACATCACCTCTTCATACTTTCACTTATTCTCGAGTTTTACATTAAACATAGGTCAATATACAATTTTTTCGTTTCTCACAATCTCACTAACACCGACTGATGATTTATACAATTGTCAAACAAGAAACGCGTGTTGAAAATGGCTAACACGAACATTTGTGGACAAGTGTTCAGGTCGTAAACTTTTCACCTAACAGATATGTATGTAAAACAAAGTGCATCCAATGAAAACTTCAATTCCCATGAGAAACCTCAACCATTTTGTTTTTTCTTTTTTTGGTTTAATTGGTTGGATAAAATTGGAAACACTGTAAGGTTAGTCCATTTTTGAAGAAGGGAACGAATCCTTAGAGCACATGTTGAGAATTATCTTCAAAAGTTTTCTGACTCATTTTCAAGGCTGGTCACTTAAAGTGACGAGTTTTAAATCCTTATGCATATAAATTATTTCTTAAAGTGTAAATGTTTTACATTTTACTTAAATTTTAGGCACTATTTAACTAACACATTTAAATCTCACTAAATTTCGATTATGCGGTTAAGCTGTGAATACACGTATGTGCTGGCATATGTGTTCACTAGTGGTTGCGGTTAAATTAATCAGTAAAAAAAAATTGTTCACAACCACACTAACAATACGGTCGGTTATATGGGTGACTGATTTGATTACATAAACCCTCAAATAAAACTGATCCGTTCCTTCACACTTTTCATTCACATATCATAAATTACTAAATTATTTTACAAGACTGAATCTATGTTTACCAGTGCAATATGAGCATATATTTATTTACAAACAATCAACAACAAAATTATAATTAATACTACAACTAAATTAAGACATCGTAAATCATTACTTCAATAAAATAAAAAGAAAAAAGTGTATTATACATATATATGTAGAACAAGAAGCCATTAAATCATTTTTATACTCATATCAACAACAAAGGCACCGGAGGAAGAAAGTAAAGAATGGCGTAAAAAAATGAAAATATGTTAATTTTTTCACTCCACTAGTAACACGGATCAGTGATTTGATAGTCGACATTTCACACTATGTTAATTTAATTACGGCAATCTATCCGTCCGTGTATTCTTTTTTTTTATAAAATAGAAAAAATGAGAAGAAATATTTACTTATATGTTTAATGTTAATTTTACTACAACTACTAACAGCTAATGTTAATTTTTCTATGTCAGTCTGTCTGTCCAAAATTTTTTTTTATGGTGTAGAATAAATCAGAAGAAATATCTACATATACGTTTTCTTTTTAACTCTAAAATTATTGTACTCTAAATGTATTGTAATATTATTGTAAGATTAAATTCCCCTGAAGTCTATGTGTCCTTTTGTATAGTTCTTCTACTATATAAGCCAGATAAAATCAGGAAGAAACAAAGAATTTCAATTTAATTTCAAAGACTTTTTGCTTAAGCTTCCATCGATGTGTCTGTCCATCCATCGGCATACTTGCATAAATCAAATAAATATATGAAGCTTGGCATATGTTGTGGATTCAATTCTTTATCAATTTTGTTTAAATTCGGATGAAATCTATAACATGAACAATTAATGTAATACCTGGCACTTGCATTCAAGCGCTCAATAACTCTTTAGTTAACCGAGTAAACATTTCTAAATATACAGTACCAAGAGTGCGGCTTAGAGTGAACATAATATTAAGCTTAAAAGGCCACATGATGAGAATAATTATTAAAATAAGCAAAATGATATTTAAAAGTCATTTCATAAACGTAGGCGGTGAGATTAACTTTAAATTCTTCAATAAATTTTATTAAAGATTTTAAGTAAAATATGAAAATATTAAAACATTTATTTATTATTTAAAAGAAACCACAAAAAATCTATAGTCTATTGTGCAAACAATTGCTTGTATAAAAGACTGTAAAGCTTTCAATTGAAACGATAAAGAATCCCGTAGAGAAAAACCGCATTGACAAACAAATAACTAAAAGAAAAAAAAAAAGAGAAAAAAAAATTACTTGAAATTATCTGATCGAAAGAAAATATTTATTTAACCTATTGATTTACTTCGGTTACATTGGTAAGTAAGTGCCAATAGTAGTCAGCTATTTGATTATATGTGTGTGCAAGCGTTCAATGTTTGCTTTTTCTTTATAGATAATTTATCATTTGCTACGGATGGATGTTATTTGCGTAAATGTGTAGACACATTCCTCAGATATCTCTCCCTCTCTCTCTCTCTGTGCAGTAACTGCATTAATCTGAGACGATATTAAGCAATTTTTCTCACAAATAATATCGATTTTAAAAACATTTGTATGCATCGACACGCATATGTAATGTAACGAGTAACACATTAACTCTTCTATTTTTTAAGTTTTCTTGAACACATGTTGGGACTTAAGAAAGGGAATAAATTTCTGCTGATGAATTTTCTGACGAAAAGACGAGATAGATAAAAAGTATTAGCAAACTACGATTCAAAATCGTAGGGAAGACAAAGTGAATTCCGTCTTGTTGTCTATTTTAGTTTCAGTTTTTCGATAGGCAGCATTCTTAAGCTAATTAAAAGCAAATAAAGACACAGTAGGTGGCCCATGTTGACTATTAATTACCTTGCACCCATTTGTCTATTGTAATTCTTTATCTATTTTCTAGATAAAACACAGAAGAAAATAATACAAAAATTATTGCTTGTATTTATTTAAAAGTACACTAAGACGAGAACTGACTTGATAGAAATTCAGTAAAATTAATCGTCTTGTTAGACTTTCTTACAATTGCCCTATTTTCGTCATAGATGTTAAAAGAAAACTTTTCGGGAGTATTCTTGCACGGCTTGAAGTGCAAGTGATAGATAGACTTTCATAGTCCAAATTTGATAGATTTAATTTTCATGTCAAATTACTGTTACAGACCAAGTTTTACCCCAAAATATTAAAAATTAGACCGTTTTAGACGAATTAACTGCTTACTCTTGACAGGAAAGGCTACAGAAAGAAAACTTTTTGTGAATACTCTTGCACGGGTTGAAGTGCAAAGGGTGGACCCACGTAATCTAAAGGTGGTACATTTAATTTTCATATCGGATTACTATTACAGATCAATTTTTATCCCGAAATATTAAAAATTAGACCTTTTTACGAAATAAGTGCTGCAGTGAGGGGGCTACATGGGAACGATGTTCGAAAATTTTTCCACGCAATTCAAATGTTTTGCCTCAATTTGATATATCGAAATAGAAGTCCTCAGTGATTTTTGTCAAGAAAGTTGCAAATCATTTTTCTATTGAGAGATTTTCAAAATAAGACCCCCTTACACAACATAAGGAAGTGGTCGTAAGTACAGCCCAATCCTTTTCCAATAGTGTTCGTTCTTAAGCCAAAATGTGTCGAATTCGAATGTAACGAACTTCGACCAAACATATCAACAATTGGGAGTTATAGGTTGAAGACAAAAATACCTTAGCAGAGCTAATACGGACAGACGGATCGACAAACGCATAAGAAGTCTTAAACCGATTCAGCAAATTGTTTTGACTCGATCGGTATAATAAAACTCGAGAACTCGACTATTATTTGATCAACGTCAAGAAAATGTGTTTATGTATTGCGCATATGGTAAAGAAAACTTTTAGAAAATGTACTTAAATCAAAAATTTTACAGTACTTTTTAATAGTAGAAGTTTAGGCAAATAAATAAGAAAAAATAAAAACTTTTGTTTGCATAGATATTAAGGACTTTTAGACGAGGTTGCGCCGTTTGACTGCTATGTCCCTTTCTCCTCTACAAAGAGATGTCCTTAAGCTTTAAGCTATGTCATTTGTTCCCTCGGAAAGAATAAAAAAGTTTTTTTTCTTCCTTTGTTTACGATTAGCGTCAAAACATGTACGTTCTCACCGAAGTGTATATAGTTTAGTTTTTTCGAAAATTACGAAACGAAATTGACATCAGCTTTCATGTAATTCAACGGAAAGCTGATAACAGTCGTTAATAGCTGTCCATGTCCAAAAGTAGTTACACTATGCTCACAGTCACGAATGCCTACATATTTACCTGTATTTTGCAGCACACCGATCAACAATTCTCGGGTCTGACATATCAATCGCACCTTAGCATACCGTCTGTTAAAGTATGACGTCACTTTGGTTATTTGTTTACGAGTCACAAAGGTTTTAGTGACTTTTACTTTTGTTATTTTCAGAACAGTGGAAAACTGGAAATTTTGTGTTTTGATTACGCATTGAAAAACTGCCGTTATATGATTGTTATGATACCTCTTTTTCGTCGAAAGTAAAAACCGAAATCTTTCGGTAGCTTGTTAATTTTTTTTAACTTCAATTTGTTTATTTTGTAATCCCGAAGCCATATTCAAAAATAGCTAATCAGTTTGAATACACTACGAAGTGGGAGCACCATTAAAATTGGATTAGAGTCCAGTAATTAAATCTGTTGCAATGTTTGTAAAAATAACCGGTACTGAATAAAAAACCATTGCCGCTATGTACTTATAGATTATTCAAGATAATTAAACTTTTTAAACAGGGGCCACCATGGTGAAGACCCAAAGAAATGATTATACCATAAAAAATTCAAACACCTCCCAAAATATACTCAAGAATGGAAAAATAAAGTTGCAAATTATGGCTAACATTCTAAGGATCTGAAGCGTGATATCAAAGGTGCTTCGAATAAGAATATTTAGATCAAACCACGTTGTCATTGCTCTGACTCTATCTCATCTGGCTCTGACTCACCGGTATAACATTCTAAAGATCTCAAATGTCAGTACATTGTCTTGTCAGAAAATTCTGACATGAGAAACAGGTAACGCGTTTATTTACAGTAGAATGAAAACATCGTCAAGTCGTTCTGGACCTACTCCGCAGCTCATCTCTTCTGCTTGAAAACGCCAAAAAGGTGCTTCGTATAAGAATATATAGATCAAAGCACATTGTCATTGCGAAAAATGGTACATATTTTGAGGACCTTGAACTTTTAGAAAGACATTGGGCTGATTGCACCGCTCTTGAAGAAGACTATGTCGACGACTAAATTCGAATTTTAAGAATTTTTTTTATCACTTAATATCCAGGTATTATTTGGAGGAATCAGGGAATCGTACCCTAGAATTTCATAAATTATGAAAAGAAGAGTGCGGATCGCGGATAATAACAACGAATTTAATCAAGCGAAAACTCTCAACGAAATACGGACCCAATATGAGGGTAAACCGACTTTGCAGCGAACTGCAAAATGCGGTGAACATATGTTGAACGCATTGAAAGGGGACATATGGCCTCACCCAATGTATTCACCACGTGATTGCTTCTCATTATAACTTGGGTGCATTGATGGCTTATGACGACTTTTAGTATTAATTAAATAAATATATAGTATTTAAAATATCTTATATATGTACTGGTAGGAAGAACAGAAAGGAGGAAGACTGTGCATGAACCAACCATTTTTTTTTTTTGTAACTTATACTACTTGAGTATATTAAGTTAAGGACGTGTGTAACACCAAGAAGAGCGTCTACCTTTTATTAAACCGAAAGATTCACAATCACCATCTAAAACTGAATCTTAATATAGTAAAAAGATAAAATTTTCAATACTTCTTTGGAAATTGACATAAAAACGAATCTTACCGAATTTCGACCAAAGTAGGTATATTTTTCGGACACCACCCCAACCAATAAGTCTCACGAAATGTAAACTGTGGTGTTGCTAAAAAAGCGTAATTGTTAATATTTTATAATAAAAATTTGTTCATGATAATAATGTGAACCACATGGGCCTATTTCTTGGACCCGACTCCATGTAAGATTTCTCCTAAATAATTTTAAGATGAAAACTGGTCTATAATAACAATTTAGCAAAAAAAACATTAACGCTTGGGAATTTGGGTCGCATACGTCTATTTTTTGTATAGCCTGACATATATAGGGGTTGTTATGGAAGGAAAGTCTAATTTCTAGTTTTTTCGATGAAACTGAGAAATAACAAAATATTTAGGTGGTAAACTAAATTTACTCCCGTCTTGTGATGTCTCGACCATCCTCCAATATGCGAACTTTCATGGAAAGTGCTCCTTTGCAGGAAAATAATGGGTGATATTTGTTGTATTATTAGCAAAACGAGTGAATAACTGTACTGAACGAAGTGGTGTAAGGTATCTGATGGTCGACCTTGACTGACTGCAAGGTTCTTAGTTTCTTAAATCTGTATTAAAAAAATCGCTTAAAGTTTTTTGCAGTCGCTTGAAAATTTTAAATTAATTGAGTTGAGGATCTTCCATGAAAGGATTGAACTTAATGAGACTTTGAAATATTCGATTGTGAAGTTTAATATAATTGCTTTTATCTCTCTTGCTCTATTTTCTATTGTTGCAAATGAAAGAAATCCAAAACCAACTTAAATGAACTTTAGATTGGATGAGATGGAAGACTGCCTTAAATCAAACAAATAAGGAGTTTATTAAAACCTTTACGGTCAGCTTTATGAGATGTTGTATGATGAGTATTGATATTAAACGTAGTCAGTATGAGATTGACTGACAACAATTTGTCACAATGGAAGTTAATCTCTTTGTGGAAAAGAAAAAGCCTTTGTTGACAGCAAGTTTGAAAACTAAGCTAAATTTATTGCTTGTTGATTGAATTGATTTCCTTGAAATAATCGCTTGAGAGCAAACGGTTTTAAAATGTATCTCAATATCTCTCTAATAAAAATGAAAGTGAAAAAATGTTAAAAATCATGAAAGTCTCTCTGTTACAAGTAAGACAGACGGCCGTAAATCCGTAAAAGCTGAAATCGCATGGCAATGATTCAGTTATTTCGGTTCTTGATGTCGTTGTTAACATGCGGGATCTCAAGTGGGAAATGTGCACATCCAGTACGTTTACGTACAAAAGTGTTCACTATATCCTGCAAATTTTTAACAATCGCATAAAGTTAAATATCTGTAAGTAGATGTATGTAGATTTTTAAAACCGAAAACATAACATTTGTTTTACAATGTTGCGAGACATTGATATTCAAGGAGATAAGTGCTTGTATGTACGTACGTATGTCCGTGTGCGCTTGTTAGTGTATATGGCCGACTATGAGTGCATGAAAGGGCAAAAGTCTGACTCTGCATACCGTAGATATACGTGAGTAAAAGTGTCTCATTTATACGTGAGCCACGTTGCCTCCATAAAGCCTCGGGTAAACATCATTGATATTGTATCGATTTTCATGAAAGCGTTTACACGTTTGTCTGCATCTCTATATGCGCCAGTTATGTGCGAATGTTCATCGAAGGAAATTGCGGCACGCAAACAAGATTCTGCATTCTATACTTTTTTAACATTTTTTAGATTTGCGATATGAAAACGAAGAACACATAACCTCATAAGAAAAGAAAAAAAAAAAAAGTGGAAAAAGAAAAAATAAGAAGAAAGTCAAAAGTAAAAACGAAATGAGAAAAGGAAAAGGGAACACAAAAATTGTTGCAAAGAATCTACATAGAAAAGAATTTCTCATATTCCTTATTGAACGTTGAAATATTTGAAAATATTTAAGTCTCTTTGCCTTCTTTTTTTGTGTTTTATGTTCTTGCTTTGTCGATATGTTATAGACTGAAGAGATTTTTTTTTTCTATTTTTCTGCTATGACTTAAAACGATTAAAATGAAATATTTTCTGTTCGCTTTTGTTTTTTTTTTTTTTTCATCACTTTTTTTAGGTTTGTTTTGTGTGTGTATATATGTCAGCGAAAAGGAGTAGAGGAATTGTTTAATTTCTTTTTTTCTACGTGCCATCCAAGAATGGATAGTTATACTAAATCAGTCCTGGCATTTGCAAAAGCCGGAAATAAGCAGCAACGTCTATATAATTACTTTGAGCGTATGATTCTTGATGATCTCCTGCTACACGCACGTTTGTGTGTGCTGTTGAGATACTTGAAAAGAAAAAAAAAGTAGGGAAAAGCAAAGTGAAGACTTAACATTTGCATATACATATATACATACCGCTTCAAAATTAAAAAGTAAGTGAAAATATCTTCAGAATCTTGCACGTCGTAGATGAAAGAAGATGTACTTTATAATTCATAGCACATGTTGATCTAAACCTTGTTCAAAATGTCAGTCAAGGTACCTTAAAGCCCAGATGCAAAAGTAAGATCTGCTAGACTAAGAGTGTGTTCTCAGTAAACAATAATTTATAAACTTACTATCCTCACTAGAGAATTGAATTTAACGCTTTCGCAGGGAAATGTAAAAGTTAAGGGACAACAGGTCCACAATTTGCCGAATCCTATACAATTTTAGTAGATTGGTACGAAATGATGGTGACCTTAAATGTAAAATAATGATGTTGAAATACTGGATATACTTGTCAAGTTTGTTTACAGAGGTCTAAACAGTCTTTTAAGTGGACCTGTGACACACAGGAAGAAAAATTCAAGAGATATTATCTAACGACCTTTCATGATCCTTGAACTTACGTCGTTGATATTGTTTCGAAAGGAACGAATAAATGCTTTCTCTCCACTTTGACAAGCTTAATGTAAGTTAAAATGTGATTTCAAATCCCAGCCTATCTAAGCAAGGTCTTCGAAATCAACACAAAACTCTTTTTCCTCCATGTTACTAAGTGCGTTTTGCAGATATGCTGAGTTAGTTACGTTACACTTCTGCATGTTTACATATTACGTGTAGGCTAAGTTTTGTTGAGGCAATAGCTATCTTACGCATAGTGCTGCGATTTTTCAATCGAAAACATCACGTCACGCTTTACTCATCATCAGGTGTATTTTCAGAAAACCTAAAATCGAATTCATTTTTTAAAGAAATATAAAAAGAAATCCGCTAAGGAAGTAATAAAGCGATGCTAAGTACTTATCAGTGTTTACTGCAACAAAGGATTAGGTTTAGTAGCCTAGTGCTACCTAATTGAAAATTTGGAAGACACTTTGCGGTGCGGCACAGCCGACGAAGTTTGTGTTCCTGGGTTCGAATCTCAATGCGGTAGACCATAGCTAAATATATAATCAGTTAGACTTACTTATGTTCACCTAATATTGCTTTAAGCCTGAAAAATCATGCAAATAACAGTTTGCTTAGCTCGCTTGCTTGCTTTCCTTTTCTTTTGATTGATTTCCTTCTCTATAATATGATAGTTTAAAGCTTAGACTGAGGCTCGCCCCTTAGTGATGTAAACAAATGTAACAAATATTGTAAGGACTGTTTACGTTGAATTGGAAATTGTTTACTTAAACTGTTGTTGTTGGTTTTGGTCGATGCTTTTTTCTATAAATTCGATGAAATATTGCAGCTTGTGGACGTCACTTAAACTGCCAGGAGTAGGGAAGTCATTAAACATAAATCTCGTGACAGTTTGGAATCATTTGAAAAGAGTAGGCTACACAAAGGGCCTCGAAGTCGCGTAAAAAACCGTGGAGACTTTTTATATGACCCATTATTAGGTAATCTTTTTTGAATAACTTACAATACAGCGAATAATTTGCAGTTTTTCATGCGGAAAATATTTTTAAAGAAGTCTTGACCATTGACATGTTAATGGAAATTGACTATGGAATGGTGGCATGGCGTAACTAAATTAAAATATATCATGCATCCTATCTCGCATCTTTAGCTAGGAAATGCTTTTATTTGCTAAATGGTAGTTATCCGAAAGTTCGTTTTTAACTGAGAAAAAAAAATTACTTTATTTTTTTTTTGCTATAATTCCTAACAGTTGCCATGATAACGTTGAGTCCTTTTTTTTCCTATTTTTATTACTTTTTTCTAATAACTTGTTTGCTTTTTGTTTTTGCTGGCAATTTAATATTAAACTTTTTATTATGTGGTTAGAGAAACAACTACGTTTTTCGGTCGAGAAAAATTTTAATGAAAATTTCAGAAAAACAATACAAACAAAAAAAAGGAGTTGTTTTATTTTTAATTTATTTAGAAAAATTTTTTAGAATAAAACGAAAACAACCAAATTTTATGGCGAAGAAGTAACGTATAATTATTTGATAAAAAAAAAATAAGGAAAGAAAAAAAAAACATTACTCATACATAGGAGGCATAAAAGCCTTGAGCCTTCCATAATAAATTTTTGTTGATTTATTATTTTTACATTAGTTCAAAAAAAAAAAAAAATTGAATATGTATATATATATTAAAAAAAAAAAAAAAAAAAAAAACATACAAATGAGTTTTTGAATCATATGTTGTAACGTTCTATGTATGCCTGCGTTTGTGGGTTATATGAAAACAATCATTAGAGCAAAAACGAATAGCTGGAAAGAAGCAACTGCAATAACAAACGACACGAAAATCATGCACATTTTTTGTTTTTTTCCTCTCTTTATAGCCGTGAGTTTATATAAGAATCAGTAGCATCTGCTGTGAGGCATCCTATTATAGTTCGTATAGTGCATTGGGGAATAAACTAAAACAATTTATTATCAAAAAAAAAAAAAAAAAAAGGAAATATACATATATATATATATATAAATTTCAATATAATTTATACAATTTGTCAGATTTGTTATTTGCATGCAGGCCATACGTTTGACTTTCACTATCATTATTATTATTATTATTATTATTATTATTATTATTATTATTATTATTATTATTATTATTATTATTGTTATAATCACCATATCATCTCTGAGTCTTCTGTAACTCTATCCTGCAAACTAAGTAAATATTTGGTAACATTAAACTTATACTCATACAGTCACACACCCACACACACACACACACTCACTTACACACAGCCTAGTGTAAGTTTAACAATGGAAGGTTACCGTATTCTTTTTGGAGGCTTAGTTTCTTTTAAAATATAATTTTCATATCGGAAGCGTACACATTGTGCATTGTGTGTATCCTTCGTGGTTGCGTTGCCTTGATTTGCTCTGCAGGCAATCAAAAAATTGTTTATTTGTGCTCGATTTTTACATCTAAGCCCACATTTGCTTTACTCCGCTCCGCTTCCACCTCTTCATTATCCAAAAGCTTCCTACAATATCAGCCATTTGAGTTAGACAAGCAATTTAGTTATGATTGTGTAGAATGGTGATGTACATATATATACACAAACACACACACACGCATATATGTTCATATCCATATATATGGCATAGTACTGATTGTTATTACAGTTCGCAATGATGTAGAAAATAGCTGTATGCTTGTGTGCACATAAACACAAAAACACACTCGTACACACTGACGTAAATTTATTAAATTAACTGTATGCAATAAATTGTGCTATTGTTTCTTCGATAAACAAAAAAAAAAAAAATAGGCACAACATCATTTCACTCTGTGTAGCCCCAAGAGAGATTTCTTTTCAACTTGCTTTCTCCTTCTGCCTTTAAGTAAAGTTCACTAACCCGATACCTTTTTAGTTTTGGTTTTTAGCTCCGCTTCTTCTTCTTCTTCTTCTTTTTTTTATTTTAGTTTTGCACAAAATATTAACCATCTTTACAAATACCCGAGAAAATAAATGTATTGTGTACGGGATTTGATTGCTTTCGTATTGTTTTCTATTTCTTACTATTTAGTATATACAGAGAGTATTGAATTTGACTTTGCTTTAATTCTTTCCTTCTGCTTAAGGACATTATTTATTTGTGGTTCTGTATTTTATAGTTAACGTCGTTTACGCTATCAGCACCGTAAAGTTTTATTTTTTTTTTTTTTTTTTTTTTTTTTTTTAGTTCATAGTATTCACCATTAGAAGGAAAGGAAGTATACTAAGTATTGTCATACCATTCGTTACGTGCGGAAAAATATATTAGGAATCCGGTTTATACTCTATACAGCCAAACTTATCTGTCACTTCATAAATGTTGGTTACTTGCTACTTCCATTGATTCGTCTTCTGTCAGTCTAATGTTTTTTTTTTTTTTTAACTTTTTATTTATACAAAGTTATAAAAACTGTATTCATTTCTTTCTCAATTCATCTGCTTGCGAAGCTTGTTCTTAGATTAATCCTAAAAAGTTCTCCCAAACGAGTCCCCGACATGTCTAACATTCCATCAGTATTTCCGTGTACGTTATATAACACCAATGTTGATTATCGGTAATGTTTATTGTCGTTGTGTCCGTTCATAACAGCGGCAGTCCTTCAATTTGTTAGCAAATTTGTTCCTGAGCTCAACCTACATTGCCCTTTGAGACGGTCGCTCTGTGGTTTTTTCTCTCGTCCTGTCGCTAAGTCAATTCATCAATGTGTATTTGTGTTAGTTTGGCTAAATATGCTTTCTCTCTCTCAGATCATTTTTCATTAGTCCATTCCTTTGTAGGTCTATATATGAGTAAGTTCAGCACTTAACAATCTATCCATTGGTGAATACGCATCTTTCGCAGTCTAACCCATTAATTCGCTTTTATTTCAGTCTACCCTCTTCAAGCCAGTTCTTTTGTAATTTGTCTCTAAATCAGTTCGTTTTTCTATCAGTCTGACCTTCCGTAACTTATGTTTATGTCGATCGAGTTAACTAATCTAGTTTCCTTTAAGTCCTGAATTAGCTTTTTTCTTAAAGGGCTCGTGCAGCTATCCCTATCAACTCGAGGTAGGCCAATTTGATTATTTCTGTTACGGTCCACTCTCCCCAAGTCCATTCGTTTGTTTTTTTGTAACTGCTTTTTCGGAAAGTTGCATTTTTGTCAATTTCACCAATTAACTTGTCATTCCTTCAGTCCATCTTCTACACACTTTTCCAAATCAGTCCATGCGTCTATCAGTACACTCTTTTACCGTTACGTATCTCTCTCAAGGAAGTGTAATATCTGTTGCTGTCCGTCCTTCGTTAGCGCGTTGATTACTTTTTTATTACGAGTCTAAGTCAGTAAATCACTCCATGTTGAAAATCGTTTTTTTTTTTGGTAATCTGTCTCCGCCAATCGCCAATTAAATCATTCCTCTATGCAGCAGTTCTCTGTAAGTGCTCTGTTAGTTTGTCACAAGCGCGGTTCGCCTCTCAATCAATCCATCTTTACGAGAGTGCACATCTTTGCGAACCTGAATAATTTCGTTCATCATCCTTACAATACATATTTCTGCAAAAAATATTTGTTCTTTTGTTCATTCATTTATCAGTTCCCCCTGTCTCTTTCAGTCTATCATTCATTTCTTATGGAGAAAATTTTAAAAAGAAACTGAAAAAAGATATAATGCCCTATAGACATCAAGCCGAGGTTTAAGAAGGTCGTCTTATTGATTAATAAAAAACAACCAAACCTCGAAACAGAACTAAGATAAAATTATTAAAAGTTTTGGTACGGGGTCTGAAAATTACTTAAGATTCGCTCCAAAATGGAAACAGTTTTCTAATTTTCGTCATTACGTTCCAATTATTAGGTTTTGATCCTTCAGCATTAACATTAACATTCAGTACCTTATAATAATAAATTCAAAGGAGCTCTTGTGTCATCGGGCATATTGGCAATTTATATTGTACTGAGCAATTTTCGTATCTTCAATCCAAAGATGGTGGGTGCCTGTGAATCGTCCTAAAGCATTTGTGTAGTTTTCCCACTTTTTTTTTGTCGTTATTATTGCTGCCCAGCATTTTATTTACGAAATTTATTTGTTACAATTTAGTGTTTTTCTTCTTCTTCTTCTTCTTTTTGCCAGTGTTATTACTATTTTTCTCGTTTATTTACTGTTTTAGGGTAACAAACGATAAATAGTGCCCGGCTGCTGTTGTATTTATTTAGGGGTTAGCAGTATTAGATGAAAATAATAATATACTCTAACGTGTGTGCGTGTGTAACGTACGTGCGGTATAAGAAAACAATGTACGTCCTAAGCGATATCCTTTGTTACCCTTACAAAAAACATATTAAAAAATATATATATATTTATATGTATTTTTGGGTCATTGACTATAGGGTAAAGAAACACAAATGGGGTAGAGTAACGTAACGTAAAGCTAAAAGCAGTATAAACGTGAAACCATATATTAGTTGAATTTTTAATACCAGTAAATGGACGATATTCGAGTTTTGAACATTAAATGCTAGCACTCGTAAGCAATCAAAAATCTTTTTAGTACATTTGTCTCCTTTTTGTTTGAATTATAAAAATCGTTGTTTTATATATACTCGATTCCGTGCAATATGTGTATGTGCATAAGTGTGTGTTTGTTTTATTGGTATGGTTTACCAAAAGACCAACTCACTCAAATTCCCTCATGCATAAAACCATATTTTACCATTTAATGGAAACAATTACCAGAACATACTTATGCTAAGTAATTCAACACTTGAACATCACAAATACATTAACATTTGCAAACATCTCAGGTTAACACATTTACGGAAACTTGTTAAACACAGCCATAAGCAAACTGTGCCTATTGAAATCCTTAAAAAAATTTCTTAATTGCATAAAACACAGAAGAGAGCTTAACGCAAGACATGAAATTTTCCAACTCTTCACTCACATATGAATCTAATAAAAATGCTTAATAAAATTTAATAAAAAAAAAAAAAAAAAAAATGAAAAAAAATTCAAACTTTCGAGTCTAACATAGAGAAAAGTTCTTAACTACTTAAGTACTTAATCTCAATTCCATGTCAATTAAGATTTAAAAGTAATACTTTGCTGAGATTCTGCTTTTACATACGTACAAATTACATACAAATATTAAAGACTTTTAGTTATAAAATTTGTTTCATTTCTTGCTGTGAAACATCAAGGAGTTGTACGTCAAGTTTGGCTAGCACTGCCCATAAGCCGTTTCGCTATACGTTAGATTACTCATATATATAAATGTTGCAAGAAAACCAATGATTTAGTGTTCGATAAAGGTTATGAAAGCATATCTAAGGGTAAATGGAAATAAGATGCACTTAACAGTAACAGCTAAGGGGGTTTAAGAATTGAAATGAAAAAATCATAACATAATTATAAATATAAACATTATACAAAATATAAATGCATTTAATAATAATAATAATAATAAAAAGTATATAATGATATGGGACAAGCGAAAAGCAAAAGAGATTTTCAATGTCTGCTAGTTATTATGGTCGTCGTTCCACTGTTATTCAAATATTCCAGAACGTGTTCTAAAAGACTTTATGACGATCGCATTCTTTAGGTAGGAGTTTTTCGAGCAAACTACCTCTGCTTGAAACTTGATGTTTTATGCTTTTCACCCAGACCGTACCCCTTGGCCTTCAATTGTTAAACGACCGATTCCAAAGACAGCATCTTTGCTTCTTTGGAAATTAATTATCGATATCTTCATCATCACAAAAAAGCTGAATAGGTTAAAACGTCTATTTGGTTAATGCAATAATGGCATCCGTTTGCCGTAGGGTAGCGAAGTTGAGTATAAAAACCTCTTCTTCTTACATAGTTTTAAGGACTAATGAAATAAAGAATGTTAAAATTATGACGTATTGAGTATCAAAACGAATCATTCTGAACTTTACTTGAAAGGTAACCTCCTTCTTTTTCTCGGAAAAAAATGTTGAATATGTTGAAGGAACTCATAGAGAGTACGAATTTACATATTTACATTGCTTAATGATTTTCATATCTTTCTTTCTTTCACTAGGACACCCTAATAAAGTCGAGCTCGAAGATCAGTCAAAACCGAAAGAAATGCTCGTCAACACAAATTAAAAACCTTGCTAAAGTAAACTAACTATATATCTTGAAGAAACCACCAGAATGATGGCAAATCGTATTAAAATATGGTTTTTCTTTCTAACTCAAGACAGGTTTCCAAAAAATTGGTGTAAAAAAAAGCGTGTAAAAAAAATGGTGTAAAAAAAATTCGTGTAAAAAAAATTAGCTAAGGAAAAATATGGTAGACTGGTTATAGGCATAAAAAATCTACTGGAATATTACGAAAGTTTTGTTACGAGTCCGCTTAAGAATAAATCAAATAAATTATACCCTGAAAAACCAAATTGCGTAAAAAATACACTAATTGTACTCTATGCATAATGCAGGGAACCCCGCTCATATACATATATAATCAATATGATCTAATTGAGTCGTGAAAAGCATAACCCGAACTGCATATTTGCGCGAAGTGAGAATGAAAAAACTCGTAGAAAACGCCAAAAAAAAGTCATCAGAAAAATTTATTAAAAAAATTCATAAAAAGAATTCGAAAAAAATCAAAGTCAACACAAAACAATTCGTACAAAAAGAGAATTTTTCTTTTCAACTCGTGTAAAAAAGTTCGTGTAAAAAGAGTTCTGATGTGTATACGATATACGAAATGAATGATTTGTATACCATTTTCAAGAAAATGGATCTTCATTTCACCAAATATCTGACACCATCAAAAGTTGAGTATTAAAAATTCAGTCTAAGCTGTGTGTGTAGCTGCCTTCTTATTCTCTATGCTAACGGATTGTAAAAGGACACAGGGCGTTGGTGTTCAATGAATTTTTCCATATGACTGAACTGCAGTCAAGATAACTTAAAGCAATCTAAGCAAGTACGTAAGTGTGTATAATCCCTTGCGAGTTTAAAGTGAAAAACTGGTTTATCTTTTATAGAAACTCCAAAGAAACGTAGTGAAGCTGTCTTTACCACATCATAGTACATTACTAAGAGATGCATTGGTCTCGCGAACATGTTTAAGATTCCAATCTTGTTTATGGATACACAAAAGAATTTACTGGCGGTTTGAAGTGATTACTGAACTTTTTCCATTTAAAGTAAACATCATATAGAAAATTCGTTTGTAGTTCCGATTATTCAGGATCAATCCATATATAAATTCTCATAAATTTATGACTTAAGTCGTTATAATCAATTTTTTTTTTTTAAATTCTTTAAAAACAAAATACTCAGCAAATTTGCCCTTTACTTGGGGAGGTAGGTAGAGTAATGTGGAAGGATGGATACAGTGCAGTGGCAGCTTGTAAGTTATGAGGCCAACCGCTAAGTATTATGCCTTTACCGATCGAATATTCGCCATAGTCACAGCAACTTGCATAGTCTATTGCATTGAGAATTGAATTGATGGTCGGTCCTTTTGCCCAGTGGACTTCGCGGCAGCAAGTTTTAATTAAAAGCGAACTTTGCTGACTTATCGGTACTTTTGCATATTTTGATAGTTTTATATAGACCGATCGACGAACTAATAAATCGTGATAACTCGCTATTTAACGTTACGGCGTCTTCTTTTAGCACTGCAAGGAGAATAGCAAACCATTGCAAAACTCAACGTTGTTTACGGAACACAAAAGTAAGCCCGGAAAGTATATAATAAATTTTAATTTCAACTTTTTATACCTACCACATTTACAAGATCATTTGGTTGAAAATAATAACAACCGACAACCGCAGTAACAACCATCACAGTACAAAGAAATCAAAAACATATTTTGCTGACCAATACATAAAAGACTAAGATGTGTATAATATATACATAAATGGAAATTTCCCATTACCGCAGATAGACAAATGCGAGTACAGAGCGGACGATAGACAGCAAAGGCAAAAGTAACTTCAACTAAGTATCTTTATATTCATTATAGCTAAGCGATATTATTGTATTCTTTTAAAAACTAGAAATTTTATTCGGTTGTATCCGAATATTTTATACCCACCATCTTTATTTTAAAAGAGATTATGCAGATTTTTATTCTTGCAGGTCATGAGCGAATGCCCATATTTTGGCTTTCGAAGAGAGAGATTTGCGCTCTTTGCTTGGTACTATTGGCATACCCTTCCACCAGCTTAGTCCAATACCAACCTGCGTGCAAGAGCTTCCACAGTTTGTACTAAAGCCGGTATCTTCGTTTTTGTGACCAAACTAGACTTATCGCAGGCATTACACAGACGGTAAGCAGATAGGTTGGTAGACAGAAGGACGGACAGGTGGACGGTATTGGATGCCGAACAATTATATACATGCTTTTCGGGAAAAAAGGGATGTACCCTCAACTTTCCTAACCAGGAAGAAATTATATTTGAGATAAGTCGAAGCTTCTCTTACCAACGTTAAGTATATGTTCAAAAATTGAAAGCAGGATAGAACGAAGAGTGCGAATATTCTTGTTTGTGGGCTTTTCAAGTTAAACGAGGACGAATGATAAGAAATATTATGAAATAAAGCTTGTTGCTGTAGGCAAAATGGAAATCGCTTTATAGGTGGAAAGACGGATATACCTATCAGGGTTTGGATATTCATACAGCTTAGGAACGTATGTAATTGATAAGCTCTTCCACATTTTCTCAATATTCCTATGCGTTACAAACATTACTGCAATTCTAATATATCTCCTGGGATGGGTATAAAAACCTTGCAACCAAATTATATAAAAACTGCCGGAGTTGTGGAGCAGACAAAAGCAGATGTGTTAGTCTATAAAAGTATTTACTCAACTACAACATCTTGAATAAGAAGAAGAGAAAAAAAGTGCAAGCATGATGATGATGATGATGATGATGATGATGATGAAATCTTGAACATATTTAAAGATTATTGTGTAACACAAAAACAACAGCATTATGTGGAAAAAAGAATAAAAAGTAAAATTCAAATCAAATCGCTTGCCAAAGAGAAGCACGACTACCATCATCGAGGGCATACTGCTATTATACAAAAAAAAGAATCTATTAGAAAAGCCCTTAGAGTATCCATAGTCCATAAAATGGTAAACAATTGCAATCTTAGTTTCTATCTACTGGCATCTTGACGGTTTACATAGATCTCTTCTAAAATTTACTACCATTCACTTTGTGTATAAATTGTGGAAAAGCACTCTTTTTAATTTAAGTACGCAGAAAAGTTGCATTCACTCCGGTATAGATGCTCCATTATGCATGTTTATTTTAACTTGAGAATGCTTCCTCAACAAACTCGAAACTTCAGAAGCCTTGCAACGTTAACACCATCCACACTATTCAAAACTATGTACGGAGAAAAACACTTTTATAAAATAAAATTTAAGTTAGTATTTTATCATTACCCTTTACAGATGTATAGGTAGGTAAATGGTATTTAAATATACAAACATGTACCATACAAACATATACCAACTCACATTCCCACTCACACTTACGGAAATACCAATCAAATTCAATTTAGATAGCTAGAGACCGAATGAAAAATTCAAATTAAATAATTTAGTGATGAATGGAAAGTTATGCTGCTGCTGCTGCTGCTGAAGGGCTTTTTTATGTGGAATAAAAACCTTGAATATTTCATAAAAATGTACAAAAAAATTCATGGAAGTGTGTGAAAAATATTTGAAAATATATAAGAAAAACTATAGTGATCTTGATGTGAAACGCGAGAATCCTCTACCTGAAGAAAACTACCTGCAATGCAATGAGTTTTAGGTTAGTGGCGCGCATGCGTACCAATAACACATGATCCACTTATGCAGGAGGATCAAAGACTTATAATGGTTTTAGGTTTCACAACTACATTTGTTTCTTCTCGTTAGGGAGACATGGAAGACCAGGATTGCTTCGAACACTTAAGCCTGTGAAGATATCCTTTTATATAGAAAATAGTTATTCAATCTGAAACTACGCTCTTCTGCTACTCGCGTCCTAAGTATGAATTCGACTAACATTCCAAACGCATCATACAATTAAGCAGATTGCCCAAGAGATGACACTTCTCACCTCTCTTGCACACGTAAAAAAGTTTTCCACTCCCGCGAGTATCAACTAATCCAGGTACAAGACTTTAAAGCATCCTTATATAATATATTATTGTTATTATAATAATAAAATAAATAAATAAATAAAATATTATAAGAATAAATTCTCAGATTCTCAGTCTTAAAGGACTAGTATCTAACGTTATCGGCTTTATTGAGCTTTGAACACACGACCTGAGATCCTCGGCCATTCAAAGCAAAGGAAAACATGCAGCTAGATTGATGAACCGAGCGATAAATATTTGTATAAATGGAACACGGGACAAATGAATAAATCTACAACCAAGCGAGTAGTTAAAAGAGATTAAATCATATTAGATTCTCGCGCCTAATACTCTGGAGGCAAAATTGAAAAAAAAAAAAAATGTTTTTATTATGTCTTCATTTTCCGATGCGGAATGCAAGAGCAATTTTACTTAAATATTGAAAATAAAGTGAAATATGCTGAGCTTTGTACGCGCTGTCCGGCCATATTTTTAGTATAGTAAGCAAATGCGCTTTTGTTTATTTTCACTCTAGAGTAAAATAAAAAAATAATAAAAAGCAAATAAATAAAAATAAAAAACAACTAAAAAAACAATTTTCGCCTCATACACATTTCACTTTAACATACACGCCCAGTAGTAGCAATCGTGGTGGTGGCAATAGTAGTTATAGTACATCACCTATGATACAGATACAGGAACTTCCTTGTATCCAAACGCCACACGGGAAATGTGGCTGACTTTCTGTCAGGCACACGACAGTGTCTTTCTACTCAAAAGCATGAAACATAAAGCACACTATAAATGCATGACCTCTTAACAGTCAACGAGTTGAATTTACAAAATATTATGTCCTCTGCACATATATACGCTACTGCTTGTATGTGTTTGTGGGAATATTGTAAAAACTTTGTTGCAAACACTTAACAGGTAACAAAAATATGTTTGAGAATAACTTCCCTTTGCTTTTTTTCGCGTTATATTATTAATATTCTGCTTACTGAACATTTTTGCTGCAAACAAGAAAATTTCATCTTTCACAAAATGAAATAAACATTTTTTTTTTTTTTTAATACTAAAACAGTAAAGTGTGTTTTTTAAATATGGAACTTGAAAAAACACTAAACTGAACTAAAGTTTAGTTAAAGGTTTTATTCTATACGTAATCTTTAATACCTCATATGCTAACATTTATACGATAAGCTCGGCAGAGATTATATATAATTTTTTATTTTGACTGTATTCATGTGAAGAAATCGTTACATCACTCTACACGTTCGTCTATTTCAAAATTCGAATTATGTGGCTCTTCGTTATTCTCTACATCTTTCCTGTCATCAGAAATACTTTACTTTGTGCGAATTGTTCTCGAGATGTTTCAGAGCCAAAATGAAATTCAGCATTTTCATAGCAGATTTGCGTGCAAGCAGATGCGCAGAGCGCAATGAAAATCAACATTCGCTTAAGAGAATAGTGGATTTGCTGAAGTTCATCCCTCTCATGCTTTCGAAAGGAGTCACGATGTATGATGAAGTTGTCAGCGAGTTCACACCATATGGAGATGTGTATGATGTGACTATAGTTCGTTGTGGTATTTTATTCACCACTTGCGGTTGTTGTCTTTATAATATTCTGCCTCTGATAACTTGTTTTCTACTTTTTGCCGCTGCCCCAACCCATTCTATGCATGTATGTAGATTTATCTGCTTTATAAAGTGAAAATTTAGAAACACCGCCTGAAGTGGTGTTATAGGTTATATTGAAAGATCCTGGGTAGGAGAAAATTCTTTAACTAAAACATTATTCATCAAAAGCCACCGATTCGTGGCATTTTTCTAGGAGCAATTACGAATTTCGTGTCCGAAAATCTATTCGTTTTTGAGCCTATCTACCAATCGGTGTCTTTTTTGGCGTTGTCATAAGAGTGGGCGAAGGTGGTCACACATCATGGGGTGAAGCAGAACGAGCATTGTTTGGCGAATACAATGATAAGATGAACATTTCAATGTATCGATTTTACTGAGCGTCATTAGTATGGAAAAATAATTTAACATGCTTTTTACTTACCTGTGATTGTTCTGGCTTTAATTACCTTGTGTCGTTGATAGCATTCTACGTATAAGTTCCGCACTCTTTCGAAATTAGTGTGTACACTCGATAGCAACTTGCCTTTTAGGCATTCTTTGTCAGCGCGGGTACGTCGCAATATAGTAATCGCATCTCTACCCGCGTTTTGGGCATTCTTTGTTAGCGAGGGTATGTCGCAATCTAGTACTCGTATCTCTACCTGCGTTTTGGTTATTCTTTGTGCGAGATGATATGTCGCAACCTTGTAGTTGCATCTCTACCTGCGTTTTGGACATTATTTGTTACCGACATTATGGCGCAATCTATTAATCACATCCCTACCTGCCTTTAGGGCATTTTTTGTTAGAGAGGATATGTCACAATGTAGCAGTCGCACCTCCATCTGCGTTTAGGGCATTCTTTGTAAGCGCGGGTACGTCGCATTATAGTAATCACATACCTACTTGGGTTTTGGGCATTCTTCGTTAGCGAGGGTACGTCGCAATCCAGTAATTACACATCTACCTGGCTTTTTTCCATCAAACTTTCAATTATAACTAACTTTCTTAAACTTCTTCGCCTCTCTTTACGGATTACTGGCATGTAAACTCTTTGATAACATCACACAGTCACTGCAGCCTCTTTGCAAAACCCCCGCTATTAATATGTACTCTTAATAACAAATATGATCTTTCGGCACATTTGTTTAGCAACTTCCATGCACTCGAAATCCTCTCTAGATCTTGTCTCACTTCCCTATCAGCTCTTCATTAAAGCTCTTCATTCGATCTTTGTTTTTAAATCACTACCATGGCGCTTACAGTTTTACAGTTTTATGCAGCACATTAGTGTTACTAGCTACGTGATTTTTGAAAAATCTCCCAAAATACTGTCAAAAACAACCAAATATTGTCCGTCGTTAGAGACTCCCGCGTAACCAGAGAGAATTTCCTAGTTTCTGTTCTACTGTGCCCATATATAAGTTGCAACCACTTTTTCTATCTGCGTTCGTTGACTTATTATTAGGTACTAACTTATGCTCTAAGCCTTTCAATATTATTTCAATATTATGCTCACTAACTGACCTATAATCGGTTGTGTTCCGATTGTCAATTGAGGAAGTATACAGACGTTCACTAATACTTGGAGATATCCATGGAAATAGGTTTTTATAGCTTATTACGCGTGAAAGATTTATGAAATTGTTTATGGTTTGCGCATTTTTGTTTTTGTTTTCAAGTATAAAATTTTACCTAAACTAAATTAAAACTTTGTTTTAAGCCGAGCGTTGCTTTTTACACAATTTTTTTTCTTCTTACCAAGTATATCCTTTGCGTACGGTTACCAATAAACTCGCAACCTTGTTTAATATTCAAAGTTTTGCTTTTAGTTCATTTGATGATTTTCTTTTTGCCTTTCCTTTCCAAATGACTTTTCACTTTTAATGAAAATTTCCATTTCACGAGGAGTAGCTAAATCCGTTGCTACGCTATCTTGCTACAGAGTGAGAAAACAAAAAAAAAAAGAACTGAGCAATGAATGCTGACGTGTTAAAAACTCGTTACACTGAAATGGGTGGCGTGTGCAAGTGGGTGAAGGTCAAGCAAATTTATCATTCTCAAAGAAAAAAAATCTATGATCAGCGCCAGATCCTCTAAATACCTAATCATTCCTATAACTTCTTCCGTCATAAAAAGACTTTCTTTCACTTATCTAAAACAAAACTTATCAGTTTAATACAACATATCAATAACATACACACAGTTACGAAACTTTGTGCAAGCATTCGTGAGTATGTTATGATTACTTCTTCCTTCTGTGATATTTATGAATCATATCGATTCGCAACTGGTCTCTTACATTTTTTTCAGTGGTAATAAATAACTCAACTTAAGTCTATAAACATATACTAATTTTTTCGTTGTTTTACTTGTGATTTGTTATATTTACACCCTACACGTGGTATGTGGCTAAACTAAACTTGTGCGAACACCCCAAAACGGCTTAAGACAGGCAAACCTTTCACTACACCGATCGATTTAGAAACTGGTTCTGAACTTGTCTGCGCCCACCTGCACGTCTGTCCTTTTAAAGTCCGTCCGTGTACTTTTACTTTCAATCTAGAGATGACAATTTTTGAAATATTTTAATGAAATTTGAAACGCTAGCCCAAGTTTGTTTGGCTCAAAATGTCTGAAAATGTTTCCAATTAATCTACTTTTCAATTTTCAAAATTTTTCGGCAAAACATCTTAAGTAATAATACTTCAATATTCTAAATTGGTATGAAAAGCTTGATTCGGTTAGGACCGTCTTTTGAACTTCCTCTCATATAACCGTGCCAACGAACCATGAGTCTTTATATGGTAAAAAGCTTCAATTTTCAAAATTTCATTGTGAAAATGGATTCATAGTAGTAAAGTGACAAAAAGCCAAACTTGGACAACTTTGGTGCATTTTTTGAGATACCACCGCATTTAAGAATTAAGGACATGTAAACCACAAAAGCTGTTTTGTGATGAAAATTTGTTCATAATAATAATTTGGTATAAACATTAAGGGGAATAAATTTGAGCCACATGGGTATGTTTCTTGGACATCATTCTATATAAGTTTTCTGATGACAAGTAAGCCGTTAAATTCCTGCTGAACCGCTCTTCCGATCTAAAATTGGTCCACAGTGGCAACTGAAAACAGTAGAGAGTTTGGTTTACATAACACATATAGCGATCATTATGAAATTGAAGCTTCTTAAGTCCAATTTCTAGCCTTTTATGGAGAAAATTGACAAAAGGTTTGCTAAATTTTGCATTAAGTCACGTGATGCTTTGAGCATTTTCTGAAATGCGGGCTTTCGTGAAAACTACGTCTATGCAAGAATATAATGTGCAATTTTTGATGTATTATTACCAAAACGAGTGAACAAGTAGACCAGACGAAGCGGAGTACCATATGTAATCGTCGGTCTTGTCTAACCATAATTTTCTTACTTGTTATAATATGTAAGAGTTCAGCATTTCTAAAGTCTCTATATATGTTTGCAAAACATAACGGATTTGTTCTAACACAATTGTTAAACTGATATCATGTTACGTGTTTGTTGAAACAAAAAACATATATATATATATATATATATATATATATTACAACATTATTATTTCAGGTTGTAAGCCAGAAGTTAACACCGCAATGAAAAAGATGTTCACTGAAGAATATATTAAGTGGATGTCGACAGAAATTTATGGCTAATAAAAGAAAAAAAGAATACATGTTTAGACTTCAAGTGTAGCAATAAAAAATTTACCAAACAACGATTTTTAACAAAATGAAAAAAAAAGAGCAAAACGAAATGTTAAAAATGTTTAACAAGCAGGTTTTTGTTAATCAGATATTATGTTATTATTATACAACAAAAGAAAAAAAAAATAAAAAAGATAGTGTGTTTTATTTAAACCAGATCATTAAAGAAAGCAGTGTGTAAAGTATTTAACTACAATTAAAATTTAATGTCAGGAACAATTGAAATTGCACTTAGACGACTATCAATAACTTTGTTACTTACTTTACGATACACATATATACGTAGATATACGTGAATATAGACTGCCACGAAGCTACGTTAGCTATACTTCTGCCAGCACAAGGGTTGTGAAAATCAAACCTAAATAGTTCTGTATTTAAGCTGCACAATATAATGCGTTTCCTTTTAGAAATGCTTAACATCTACTTATGCTGTTGTTCGTCTGTTCACTGCGTTAAAAGAGAAATGGTGCTGTGCTCATGTAATTGGTGAATGAAAACATGGGTTCGATCGATGAAAGCATTTATCATTCATTAATCAGTTCACCTAAAATGCCTTTTTTTCCTTACACTCTACGGGTGTCAGCTATTCATCCTAGAAAGTCCCGGAAGGATTATACACAGTAAGGGCGGTTGTCTATACAGGAAAGCAGGAACATCAGAAATGGTAAAAAAAAAACCACTGCAGTCAGGTTATTCAAAAGTTTGACAGCAGAATAAATAAAAGAAGGGGGGACGTACTAATATATCGAAGTAAATCGTCATCTGCAGGACGAGTGGTTTGACTAAAGAAACTAAATTACACACATATCTCTTTCATCTGTGCAGAAAACTTACTGTGGAAATGCATGTACCTTAGTCTACCGCGATGTGCTGAGGTGACGAGGGTGATGCTCTCATTATTGTTGTCCATAAGTCAGTCTGACTTCGCTGCCGAGTGCCTCCGGCCAAAGGCAATGCAAATATGTGTAAAGCGCAATATTCTTTAGGTCTTCTGGGTTATTTTAAAACGTTCGTTATGTAATGTTCCAAAACACATACCAAATTGTATTCATATATACGAGATCTTCCAGTCAGTAAGATGAGATTGAGTATAGAAACACATAAGCTTACCTCATGGAGACACAAAGACAAATAGATGGACAGATAGACTTAGATCATTTCGTTAAATGATTCTGAATTGATTGGTCTAAAACAGACGATGACTCTACAGCGTATGGCTCTGGATTTTGCTTGTATGTGGACAGTTCAAAGCACAATCTGAACTTATTTCGTTATTTATCTTCTAAGATAATGTCTTTCATTCGAATTAAAATTTCAATGTCTCGCATAATATCACGTCTTCTCTTATTGACTTTTATTTATACGTTTTGATTTTTGTTTTTGGCTTGTTTTGCTTATTAGTTGTCGCTGTTTGAAATACTGCCCCATGTACATACTACTATGATTCAAAATATGGCAAACGATTTATTTAAGCTTCGAAGATGCTATGAAATCTTGTAATTATTTTTTTACAGATATTATTATCTTTGAGCTCCATGTCTCATGTCAATATATTCAATTGCAATAGAGTTGCACGATTGATTGAGGATCGAGTGATTGATTGATTGACATAAGTGCATTGGAGTATTTTTAAGGTGATAAGATTGAAAGATTTGCGAGAGTCTAAGTATAAACTTTTCATTTTACAAAAAAAATTATGCTTATTTATTGATCGCAGTAGTAGACTGGTTTCACTTTCAATATTTTTCTATTTCACCGCGAATATTATTTATTATAGTCAGTAGAAGAGTGCTAGCAGGGGATATCTCACGTAATACAGCGATCACAAATTCAGGTCAATATGAAAGTTAAATTCAGCAGGCATATCGAATATCGCAAACGTTGTTCTTTTGTGCCAAGTTCCACATCTCTGAAGATCAATGTTTATTGGCTCCTTGCGAGATCAAAAATAATTTTTTCCAATCTTAACATTGTATGATTTCCCTGAGCAAAGAAGTTGCATTGAATTTTGTTTGCGAAATGAAATTTCTGATGTGAAAACGTTTAGAATGTTGCGGAGAACCTTTAATTTTGTTTGCATTGAATTTTGTTTGCGAAATGAAATTTCTGATGCGGAAACGTTGAGATTGACTTTAACGGAGAGAAATCGTTACGATTCAAAAAAGAGCAGAGAACAGGCGAGGTGACATCACATCTGCAGATGAACAAACAAATCAAAAGTTGGGTGACCAACAACCGTCAATCGCCAATTAGATGTCTTGCTGATGCTGTTGGCATTTTAAACGGAACCTTTTAAAAGGTATATTGGGTTTACAGCATCCTCGACTCCTCGTACCAAAGATACTCAACTCTGCATTGGTATTTCGATGTCATTTCGTTAAAAAGTCAACCCACTTCGTTCCACAATCACCGTATTCGCATGATTTAACCCCATGTGCCTTCTGGCTCTTCGACTGAAGAGATATCAAGCTGAATCGCAGAAAGTTTCGAAGGCCATTCCGGAAATCGATCGTAACAGCTGCTTCGAAAATTGAAAATAACATTGCCGTAAATGTGGAGTATCTGAGGGAAATTACTTCGAAGGCGACGAAATAGTTTTGGAAAAATATATAGATTTAAAAAAGATGCAATCAAATTGATGTTAATTTTTGATCACAGTAGCATGTACAAAAAAATATCATGCGATATTGGAGAAAATACTTCTGACACTGTAAGCGCAATCTGCTCCATATCGATATGGAAAGGTACAAAAAAATATAAAAATTTATTTCGAATGAGAAATGGAGTCAAATTTGCAAGCCCCGTCAATTTAACATTCGATCTCTAATAAACACTTTAGT